>JBAKFZ010000171.1:0-28018 GCA_037355385.1 Saccharomycopsis sp. FM-2023a
ACAGAAGTTTATTACCATTTTTTTTAATTAGTTTAATTGAAGCTTTTAATAAAAATAAAGATACAAAATTAGCAGCTATCAAACCATTATTGATGAAATCAATTTCTTCAACATTTGAAGAATTCAAAATAGATGATGATTCAATAGTAATCTTGAGAAAATTTTATAACTTTGAAAAAAATCATGATTTAGAAAATTATTATTATTATTTAAAAGCTTTAATTTTATTGATTGATGATAAAAAAATCCAAAATGTTAAAAACTTGTTAACAAAGAAATTAAATTCCGGAGAAAATGACAAATCAATAAAACAAGATGATTTACTCATTGTTGAAGGGTTGATTGAAAGACAAGACATTGAACAAACAATTTTTTGGATCTAAATCTTTTTATTGTTTGCTACAACTAAAAGGTTGTTTAATAAATGAGTTGAATTGTGCACGTCACTATAGTTGAATTTACATTCGTAAACAAGGCCCTAAATAAACAGACAATCAAACAATTTTATTTATTATTGAGCAACTCAATCGCACTCAGTTTGATCGATCCTAACATTTTAAACTTTTATCTAAATGTAAACGAAGGAAAAGTTCTTTGGCATTGAAAAAATCAATAATCTAACAGTATTCATCAAACTGCGAAAACAATTTGGACATTGAGGTATAATTAAATCATTTATTCCTTATATTCAACTCGCTAGGATAATTTGGTTGCATGAAATGATTCTTCATAGTTTAGGTCTATTTTCCTATTTTCCAGGTTATAATGTAATAGTGATTATAAATTAAAAATCACCATTAGTAATATTAGATATATAGATCTTTTTGACCATAAATATCATAAACAATGGCAATTATCATATTGCAAGATAGTTTACTTTTTTCATCATTTAGCTTATTTTCATTCTTTCTTAATTGAAGCATTCTTTTAGAAACTTCTCTTAATTCATGAATATCATTATAATTTAAAACATCATCTAATCTTAAAAATAACTTCAAAATCCAAAGATCCATGTAACCTTTCATAGAAGTATCGATTAACTTTTTTAGGTAAATTATTAGTTTTAAAATCATTGCTTGCAGTAAACAATCAAGTAATTTTTTATTAGGTTCATTATTTATCATAAATAATCTCCATTGGGTAAAACTGGTAGGCAAAATTTCTAGATCAATATCAGCTTCATCACCAACCTTATACTCTTCAAAATTATATTTTTGTTTTTCTGATTTGAAATATTTTATGAAGTTAACTCGCCAATTTTCAAATTCAATAAAATCTTCGGAGACTTCTTTTGGTTCAAAGAGACTATCACTTAAATTATTACTACTATTTGATAACTTTTGTTTTGATTTGAAAAATAATCCAGTATTTGAATCCAGTTCCTTTTTTACCGCAGATAAATATGAGGAAACATCAGCAAAACCCCCGTTTTCATCAAACTGTGGTTCTTTAATTTCAAATGGTAGCACTTGTTTCTGAGTCTCCATGACTGAACTAACTAACCATTTCTATTGATTCATCCTAAAAATCCAGAAATTTGGTTTAAATCAGCACGCGCACGTGATAGTCAGTTCGAAATTTAAAAGTTGAACAACAATTTTCAAAGTGTTAATAATAGATATTTCAATCAATAAATCACAAAAAATGGCTCCATCTAATGTTATTCGTGAAGATCTCGTGGTGAGGTATGTCTTTGATTGATTTGATACTAATTTATTATCTCATTATTAACAATATAGATATAAACATATGAAAGCTGAATCTAAGAATCCACCAACCGGTATGCTTGCTCAAACATTACCAATGGCTTCAATGTTTATGAGAAATAAAGTGATGAGTTGGGCTGCCTTCAGTGTGTGTGTTCAACATTATTTAAATTATCGTAATGTTCAACTTAGTGACGATGCCAATTCTCCGGCTTTAAGTCTTGTGCTTGCTATTATGTCAGTTATTACTTCTTATATGGATATTTTAATGCCAACCCCAACTCCTAAAGTCAGATCAGGGGCTGCTGAGTCCGCCGCTACTTCTGTTATTTCTTCTGTTGTTAGTTCTGCTACAAGTTCATAGGTTTTTAAATAAATTTCGTTTCTTAAATGCACTTTATTGTAAAATTATTGAGGAGCCGGTGTATTGTTATTAGTGGTGGGAGCTGACGGGGTTTCAACACTACTATTTGTAGTTTTCTTTTTAACAATTGGTTTTCTCCTAAGTCTTTCCAAAGTATTTTTATCAAATAGACTTCCGCAAGTAGGACAAGTTTCATCATCAGGAATAAAACTTAAAACACATAAACAAACCGAACAAACATAACCAACATCCACAATGTTTCCCGTGACAAAACAAGAGGCTCGAAAATCAATTTCATTATTAACTGGTAGTGCAACATAATTTCTAATTGAAGGATCAATGAAAAAAACTGTTGTTAAATACTGAATTAAACCATGAGGAGTACTTATAAGTAAATAAATTCCTCCAGTAACATCAGCTGCTTGTTGTAAGAAAGTTGAGTCTTTACCAATTTTGCAGATATCAATAGACATTTTCATTCCTTGAGCTGCAAAAATACTATTCATAGTAGGAATATATGACATTGAGGAATCTTCTCCCACACTAATCACAAGAAGTCTAGCATTCATAGTAACCCCTTCATTAATTTGTCGAAGTCTATTGATATAAGTTAAAGCTAAAGAAATTGCTCCAGGAACTGTTGATTTGGCATTAACTTCTTCTGATACGGTCTCATTAAATAAGTGTTCTAGTTTTTCAAAAATGGTTTCATCAATAAGTTTGAATTGCCTATAAATATTATTACTTTTCATATGTTGTTTTGAAGCTCCAGTTTCTCCCACAATTGGGGTTGGAGAAGCAGATCTTGATGAATCATTTGCTAAAGAAGGATTAATTGAAGTTTCTCTAAAGTTGACATTATTCTTATCGTCAGGATCAGGGAAAATAAATAGAGCTCTTGAAGCATGGGCCGCTAGAATGATTACTTTATTTGAGTTATTAACTGCAAGATGAGCATTAAGAGCCACCACTAAAGCTTCAATAACTGATTTTAAATCTGCTTTTTCTTTCATTAATGACCAATACACCGGATTTGTTTCAATAACCACCGCCAATAGTGATGGAGGATCTTCAGAGCCATGGGTGGCAGTTCCCGGGAGATTGGTGATAGTAGACTCAGCAATGGCATCCATTATGGGTTGATTATACTGAATTGTTTAAACAATAATTAGTTTTGGCGCATTTTGAAATTTGAATTTTTTTTCTGCACAGTTTTTGGTCAACATGGATGGATAGTAGTTCCTGTTAGAAACAACTCTCCCACCAGAGAGAAAATAGTGTGACTAAATGAGGTGCTCAAAGTTTAACTACGTTACTCGATCATCCCCTAGTAATATAAGCGAGCTTTAGTTTGTAGGTCCTTGTAATCAAATGTCATGAAATATAACTTGTTTTGACAAAGTTGTAATCAGAGGATTCATTGAGAAATAAAAATTAACAAAAAGTGATATAGCAACATCATGTTCAGTAAACGCTATCCTAAGAGGGTAGTCAGTCATTTGGTATTCGGTAGGTTTTAGGGTTTTGATATTGGAATTGGAAGTCGGAAATTATTTTTTGGTTGAAAATCTAACTTACTTGTCAGTACTCTCAAAGTATAAATTCAGGCTTCCTGTTATGTTAAATGTTATCAATTGATAATTCAAAACTTTTTGGGAGGTTTTATCCATGAAAAACTTGAAAAACTCGACATTATACAGTAAAAACTAATAAAAAATCCCCAAAAATTGATATTTACTTATTAGTTGAACAATAACACTGGTTTTTGAAAAATGAAGGAAGCCAAAAGATAAAATAAAATACTCTTTCATTGATCTTCAGTATGTTTTCAGTAATAGTCAACTTTTATTAAGTTTTTGGTTAAAAATAATAGATGATTCTTAAACAACTATTTCAAACCTCAATAGCAGTGTAAAATCTCTTCAAAAAACAAAGAAGGTGATTCAAGTATATAGTTAAGTCTGATGTGTTCGGCGTATAATTCTTTTCAACGGATTTCAAGAACTTTTCATGGCGTGGTGATGTTTTTTATTTTTAATGATTGGTATTCCAATCGATTGAAGACCGTGAGTGAAGGTGGGATGTGAAACTTCAAAATCCAAATGCCTCCCCTCCCACTCTTCCTCTGCAAGCTTTATCTCAAAATCACTGAGTTCCTTTAGTGAGACAAAATTGAATCTTCAAAACCAAAAATGATTTCAGGAACAGGAAACACTAGAAGTGAATAAAAATATCAGAAATCTACAACTATGGCATTGTTGTATCCTCAAAATACAAAAAAATCAAGGATATAAGTACTCCAATCTTCATTTGACTTTTAATAAAATACTTTCTATAGCATACAAATTTAAATAGATCCTATCAACAGAACTAAATGCACATAAAATTAAAATACTTGAAAGAACAAAAACAAAGAAGCAAAGAATTGGGAAAAAAAATTTATAATAAAACAAAAATAAAGTTTATCAGTAAAAAAACAGTTAATCAGTACTTCAAAAAAGGTACATAGGTAATGAATGATAATAGATAAAAAATTCTTCAAGTTAGATGGAGTGGTAGTAAGAGAATTAACAATTCATAAAATAGGGATGATAGGGGAAAAAGAAAACCTTGAAGAAGAATTTATTAGTTATTAAAGTAAAAGATAAAAAAAAGGTTCATAATCACATCCTAATTTGTTATAGTATGGCCACTACTTCCTTCACTAGCCAGAGATAAATCTTTTTCCAAATCTTCTTGGCCTGGTCTTTTTTTACTTTTTCTTAAAAAATCACAACTAAGAATATAAATTGTCCATTTCCAAAGTCTTGAAGGGAAAACTTTTAAGACCCATTTATCAGGAGTGATTCTAATTAAAACCCCAGAAGGAAATGAAATAAGTCCACATATAATGGCAGTACCCCACATAGCACCTGTTTGTCTAGCAACAGAAAAAGCAGCACCGCCAACAAACATAATAAGAACTTGAAAGCCAATAATAATTAACATAATTACAATATAATACCAATTTCTGAATAAATCAGCAAAAAAATTCAAATTTCTAGCCGTTAATCTACCTTTAACATTCTCAATCCCATCACCTTCATCTAATTTTCTAGCAACTATCATACAAAAAATTTGTAACCAAACAAAAGCATTGAAAGTCATAGCATCTAGTTGAGTTTGTTGATGAGAAGTAGCATGCCCATTATAGAAAATCTGATTACCAGCAAAATGAAGAACAAAAGTTATAATTAATTGAACTGCAGACTGTCCCAAAATCATTTTCCACATTGCAACAGAAATTAACGGAGTTTTAGTACCATTTGGTTTTGATTTCAAAATTTTATGATCTGGTTTATCAGTAGCTAAAGCTAAAGCAGCCAAAGTATCCATAATTAAATTAACCCAAAGTAGTTGAACAGCAGTTAAAACAGATTTACCTTCACTAGAAGCAACAGCAGAAACAAAAGTTAAAACAACAGCAGTAACATTAACGGTTAATTGAAACTGAATAAATTTTTTGATGGAAACACTGACACAACGACCCCATTTAATAGCTTGAACAATGGCAGCAAAATTATCAGTCATTAAGATAATATCACTAGCTTCTCTAGCAACATCAGTACCACTAATACCCATTGAAAATCCGACATTAGCAAGTTTTAAAGCTGGAGCATCATTAGTACCATCACCGGTAACTGCAACAACTTCTCCCATTTCTTTTAAATTAGCAACAAGAACTCTCTTATCTTCAGGAGAAGATCTAGCTAAAACTCTTAAGTTTGGAATAATTCTTTTCATTTCAACTGGAGAAAGTTTTCTAAAATCTGGACCTTCCATACAAATGTTTTCTTGATCAACTTCTCCTGGTCTGATAATACCACAACCTAAAGCAATAGATTTACCAGTTAACAAATTATCACCAGTAACCATGCGGATAGTAACACCAGCCTCTTGACAAGCAACAACTGCTTCAGTAACCCCTTCACGTAAAGGATCTTGAATACCAACAATAGTATCAATAATTAAACCTTTTTCAGAGGTTAAATTTTCAATAGTTTCTTCCAAAACTTCTTCGTTAGGTTTTTCATTGAAATCAAGATGAGCTAAACAAATTGAACGTAACGCAGAATTAGCATAAACGTTGATCTTTTCTTCGATAAGCTTTCTAGTTTCTTCATCAATTTTGACAAAACCTTCTTCATTGGAAATATGGCTTGACCTTCTAGCCACAATTTCTGCAGCACCTTTAACATATAATGAATAAGTGTTGTTTTTATTTCTAACAACAATTCCACTCCATTTTCTGACAGATTCAAAAGGAATAACTTGAACAACTTCTTCAACATCTAATAATTCTGGATTAGATCTAAGAGTTGGTAAATCTTTATCATCTTTCATATCAAACAATTCAACACAAGCAATCAAAATTGCCACTTCAGTTTTACTACCGGTGAATGGTTCAGGAGCTCTTGGAGGTAGTAAAGTCTGCTTTTTAGAAAACCAACTTTTCTTTTGCTTTTGAGCTTCTAATTCTCTGATTTTTTCTTCATTTTCTTCGTTTTCTTTATCATTAACAAACGCTGAACTATTCAAGACAGAATTGACCATAAAATGATGTTCAAGAGACTTTGGAATATTACCTTTAACATCACTCAAAGTTTTCAAGCTCTCAGATTGATGATTATTATCATCAATTCCGGTATTATTGAATTCCACAACTTGATTACCAAAAAAACCTCTAACAACTCTCATTCTGTTTTCCGTTAAAGTACCTGTCTTATCAGAACAAATAGCAGTAGCCCCACCCATAGTTTCACAAGACTTTAAAACTCTAACAAGATTATTATCTTTTGCCATTCTAGTAGTAGCAAAGGCTAAAGCCAAAGTGACAGCAAGTGGTAAACCTTCAGGAACAGCAACCACAACAATAGCGATGGCAACAATTAAAATGTTTAAAAACTTTTCACCCTTTTGGGCACCAGTTAAATCTTCATATTGGTTTGATAAAGCAACACAAAATCTGATGAATAAAACAATAAACAAAATGACGGCAGCGATTAAACCATATTTAGAAATACCATTAGCAAGATTATCAAGACGTGCTTGTAAAGGAGTAACTTCTGGTTCAGTTTTTAAAGAGGCCATTGTACGACCATGGATAGAATTTTCCCCAACTGCAGTGATTAAAAATGTCCCAAATCCACTTAATACCTTTGAACCAGAAATAAAAAAAGGATCAAGAACATCAGATGAAGTACCAATGTCCAATTTTTTTTCTGCTTTATTGTCTTTATTGACTTCTTTATAACTCTTATAAGCTTTTGATATATCAACTTTTTTGATGGTATGTGTTTCCCCAGTTAAAGCAGATTCGTCACATTCACAATCTCCCAGGATCATAACACCATCAGCAGGAAGAATATCCCCAGTTTGGACTCTAATGACATCTCCTACCACTAAATCATAAACAGAAACAATGGTTTCATGGCCGTCTCTAAAAGCAATGACTTCTTTATCTTCCTTTTTGGCGTTCAATTTGGCAAATTGTCTCTCCTTTTGATAATCATTAACTGATCCCACAAGCACAACAATCACAATAGCCACAATAATGGCAACCCCTTCAACCCATTCAACTTTAGGTAATTTCTTACCTTCAGCATCATATTCAGCATCTTGACCAAAAGTTTCATAAAGACCCAAAGCCAAAGAAACAATGGCCGCAACAGAAAGAACTATAAGAACTTTGTCTTTCATGGCTTCAAAAATCAACACATATAAAGGTTTTGGAGGAGTGACAGGGAGAACGTTTTTGCCATATTGCACGGTTCTATTATGGACAAGATCTTTATCAGAGAAATCTTCAGAAGTTAAACCGTGAACTGGGCTGGTTTTTAAATCATCATAGAATGCAGTTAATTGTGTATCAATATCAGAATTAGGATGATCTTTAGATATCAAGGCCTCGAAGGTTTGGAGAGACTTAGGATCATGAAAGTTTAGCTGGTCTTTGGAATACTTGTAGCCGGTGTTTAGTTTCCTGGTCCCAGTAAGAATTGTGGATAATCTTGTGCCAGTTCTGGTTGGCATGGTAACGTATTAGATATAAGCTGGAAAATAAAATGAATAAATGCAAATATTATCAAAGGAATAATTGGTAAGTGAACAAAAGACTGGTGATTAATAAAAATGTTTAAAGATCAAACAAGCATTTTCTGGCCGTCAAAGGAAAGAAAAAGAGGAAGAGATTTGAAGTCAAGCGAATTTGCAGCAGATAACTGGATATTCTGCTGCTTTTAAAGGTCTGAAATTTAGAGAACCTGGTGCTTGAGCAGCCACTTTCCTAAGCGCCCGCTCAACGGTCACGCTCCAATTCGCAAATATCCTGTTTGCACGGGGGGTTGGCATAGTAACACTGCATCTGCTGCGCCTCACGAACTCCCGGTTGGTTAGGGTAGTACGGGGCTATGTTGGCCCCATGCTCTGCCCTTGGTGACTTACCCGGGGCTTCCTAGGAGCCGTTGGCACTGAAAATGGCTTCAATTCACGTCTTTTACCAAGAAGTTGGAAGGGGATAAGAGACTAGCTAAGGAATTCGGATTTTGGCTTTGAAAGCAGGGTCCTTTTCCTTTGGCTACGGAAAAAATTGCGTACCACCATTTCCTCTCAGATTCCGTCATTGCTACACCGAGACCCTCTAAATTGGAATTTTTGTTGTTATTGTTTTCAGGATGGTTTCCTTCCTGGTTTGTTATCAAGTACCCATTTAGAATCGCTGATTATTACTTACTGGGAACTATGAATTTTAATTTAACAGCCTTAAATTTCCTGCATGTTGAACATCTCTTTTTTTTTAAAAAATTTGGGTAATAAAAAAACAGCCATATCTTCTCCTTACTTACTTGTGATCTGAGTGGATTGAAAAGTGTGTTTGATAACAATTTCTTGGTCATCAAAATAGTTACTTCGCCCCCAGGGTTTACTAGTCACTTCTTAAATATCTTGCTCAAATCTCTTTATCTTTAATGGCGTTTAAACTTTGCGTATTGATGGACCCTTAACCAGTCTAAATTCTCACACAACTAGGCGCCAGATTCGCACCATACAATTGGCTCGCTAAGCATTCATCCAGAATTAAGTAATAAAAATTCCAAGCAGCAAAAATTAGTTCAGTTGAAACAATTTTAAATTTACCCAGGAGGCTAAGTTATAGCTTTGGGAAAAGAAACATAATAATAAATTATTCACCAATTTGGTGGCGTAGTGTGATTAGTCCATGAAAAAATCACACTGAGATAGCTGACCTTTCGAAAGCAATCAAGCTTTTTGGTTTGATGGCTTGAAGGCAATGTAATGACTTAGCCTTCAAAATTCATCTATACTAAAGTCATTGCTTATATATATGGTTGTAAACAACTCGTCATTTGCCACTGGAAAAATCGGGCAATGTTTATCCTTTCAATAGGGCTTAGATAAACAAATTTACGTTGTTTTGAATTCTTAGCATTTGAAAAGCTGAGTTCCTCTTTTAAATTATTCCAAGGCCAATACAAAGTAAATCAGGATTTCAAATGATAATGTCATTCCATCAAGATTTTTACAATTTTTTTTTCACCGTTTGACATTTTTGGAAAGATGTGTTTTACGTTAAGATATCTTGCGTTCAAAAGCATTGTCGTCTTATCGTTTTTGAATTCTATCAGAAGATGAATGTGTTAAAAGAATTGGGGCATTCAAAAAGAAGTTAGTCTGAAAGTTGCAGATTACAACAACGTCCACAAGGGCTGAAGCAATTTTGTTTATAAACAGTTAAGTCACAAATTTTCATGACAATGAAATCGTTAATCAGTGAAAAAGTGTTTGAGGTCAGTGAGAATCATTGGTTGAGCTGACGTTTTATTCATAATTACTAAATTACTCAGAATATTTTCACAATTTGCAATCAATACAATTTTAAGTATTGGTTTTCCAAATTACAGGTTTATTATAAGCTCATCTTCTGTAATTTCCTGACACTGCTACGTAAACAAATAAGAAAAGTAGATATTGTAATCAATGGCATGATTATTAGCAATCAAGCAAATTCACGGATATTTGCCAGTTATCAGGGCATTTTTGAAAGGCTTCTATTGAAAAAACGGCATTATTTCAGCATGCATAACAGTTGGATTGTAAAGATATTTTTCCAATTATTGAAAAACAAATAATTTTGGAATGAAAAAGCCCAGGGGGTTTAGTGATTAGCTTTCATAAGCCTTTAAGAATTATGTGTGTTATTACAATAACATATTACTTCAAAATTGACAGCAATGTTCGATATTCCAGGGAAAACTCATAATAATATGACGATTGTAAACTTCCTACACAACCTGTAGGGTCTCAAAGTTATCATTGGCGACTCTTGAGAATGATGCCCAATTTCCCTCTAACTTTTGGCACCAGTCAATAATGCCAATCCATAATTATCGTGGACTCGAATTTAAAAAATACTATAAAAAGAAGAGTTTTTATTCAATTTTATAATTACTCAACTATCAATTATTACAAAGCCGTCAATAAAATGAAATTCATCTCCATCACATTATTATCTTCGATTTTTGTTGCTGCTTCATTACAAGCGCCATTGGATGAACAAGCCATTCTCCATGCTAGAGTTTTTAATTCTACTTTAGGAATTAATTCTGAAAGTGTTGATCAAAACTGGGGTAGACCAACACCAGATCATCAGGGTCCTGACCATCCACCGCATTTTGATCCTCCTCACCATCCACCTCCACCTCCAGACCATGGACCAGACCATCCCCCACCACCTCCATATCACAATGGCCCAGATTATCCACCACCACCACCACCCAACCATGATGGTCCACAATGGTAAATCATGAATCTTTAATCCGGGAGATAAAGAATCACTTGTTTTTTTCGATTCATTTCTATTAATTTTTTTAAATATTAAATCTTTATTTTTCTAACTTTTTACGTGATTTTATTTCAAATATATTAACTTTTATTTCTTAAAAGTAGTGAGAACAGTTTTCAAAATATTGAAAAAAAAAAATTTGATCAAGATAGCCAGCAACCTAAACAAAAACTATATGATAAAAAAGAGATATATGAAACTTTTCCTAAATTGTTTAATTAAATTTGGACCGGGAAACGATCTGGCATAATCACTGGAGCAATTAATGACCAAGTATATAACGCATAACAAATTAAAGCACTAACCATTTTGACAATACTATAGAAATAGGTTCTTCCCACAGGAATAAAATCTCCCAAATCATCTTGTTTAACATTCATGGTTAAAATAGTTGCAATAAATTGAGTAGCCAACAAGAAGATTAAATGGAAAATGACATAATTATATTTTGTAGAATATTTTTCATCATCCGCATTATTCGCACTAGAATCATCTTCATCATCTAAATACCAACTTGGATCTTCAAGAGCACTGGCTGGTAAAGCTCCATCTTCCACTGCTTGACGAATTGTTGCAATACGAAATTCTTCGGATCTTCCCGGTGGAGTAGTAATAACATTAGAGGTTGGTAATAGTCCTTCATATTCATCATGAGAAAAGGCAGAATTGGTAGCAGCTCTCATTGTAGTATATGCGATGGCCATAAAAGTGAAAACTGCTGACAAAATAATATTCATAGTTTTTGTTCCAGTAGACCGAACTACTGGATTACAATCACCATCAGGAGCTGAACAACAAGCAGATAAAATAAGATAAGTACAATAAATACAAACCATGCCAGATTGTCCCAAACCGTTTGAAGGATTAGCATCACGAACTTTCTCATTAAGTGATAACCCAGTAACAGCAACTGTCAAAATTAAATTGATACTAATAAAAGTTTGATTAAGTCCACAACCTTTGTTAGCGAAGAAAACGTATAGAAGAATGGTAAGTACAATAGTTCCAATGTACATTCCAATAGTACCTCCAACAAGTAAAAATGTCCAAAATCTGGCATTTCCTGAACTAGAAAAATCTTCATCATCTATTTCCAATTGCACTGCAGAATAGGATTCGTTTTGGATATGTTCAAGACACATTTCGGACCATTCATGAGCAAAATCCACTAATAAAATTAAGCCAATGAGGTTAAAGACTGTGGCCCCTAAAAGAGCAATATAATTACCATAAAACTCATAGAACCCATCCGGAATAACAAATGAAATAATTAGAAAAATAACCCAGAAACTAATTTTTAAAGGCCAAAATCCATTTTGAATTTTTGATCTTGGATCTTTAGTAGATTTAACACCAATTAACAATAAAGCAAGAATCAAATGTAAAATTGCTAGAGCAAAATTAACTCTTTGAACTCCAAAAAAATTAGCTCCTTGCTCAAACTTAATTAGCCCAAAAGTTATCTTCTCTAATCTCTTAACGGCCCATTTCAGTAGCATAGCCCAAGATAAAGTACTATTAACCATGAAAAGTAAAGCATAGAAAATTCTTGTGGCAATTGATGATGAGAATGTACCAGAAAAAGTATTGGTAAAAGCTGAACAACAAGCAGCTCCAAAACATGAGGCTACCCAAGATCCAGCCATTTGAAGAGGTATTAAGGGTAAAGTGATTAGTCCGCTCATTTCTTTATATCAAATAGATTTAATCTGGAATAATTCAGCAGGAAATTAAGATGATGGATATGATGACTTTCATTTAAGCGGAAATAAATAAAAAAATAGACACACGTGATAATTTCGATGTGTCAAAATACTTCATTTTTATTTTGTTATAAATACTTACAAATAATGAAAATTTGAACTTTATGTGTATACACATAAAGAGATATCCTCAAAAGAGGAAGGAAACAACCCCAAAGAAATATTACAATCAGTTTGGAAGATTTACTCACCAAAAAATCCTTTAATTAGGCAACTTTGATAACTTCGATCAGCGTAGCAATGAGACTAAACTCTCCCGGAGGTGTAGAAACAAACAGATTGAAGCCTTCTTTTGAAGAAGTCTTCTACCAAAGGAATGTGGTGGAATCTAAGGAAAAATGAAGGAGTTCCTTTCTATCGACCTCATGAAGTCTTTTCAAACACAATTCAAATAATCAGAATTTAAGAAATCTTTTAAGCTTGCTTTTTACGATAGTTCAAATATACTTCCCTCATTTGGTGATTACCAATCTTAGTTTATGCGGGTTTACTGGTTAGCTAAAAATAGTAATTCTCAATTAATTACAGACTGGGAGGTCTATAATTCAAGAAAACATGACGCAAAAGATTTTAAAAGAAAAAGATTATGATTTAAAGGAAACAGACGTAGGAAAGGTCGAGGATACTATGAATTCGATAAAATTTTGTTCGAAAACCTGACAACTTTTGATTTTAAAGTTCTACCAACTCCTCATATATTTTCATCTGGGAAAATGTTTTAGGTGAAGAAAAAGTTTTGAAAGTCCGATGAGAAAGATCATCCGCATTATGTATATACAAATTTGTCTACTTGAAGACTTACCTGGTACTTTTTGATTGATCATTGATAGATAGATTGGTTAGTACGCTTTTAAGTATTTACTGAAATCTGTCACACGAATCGAACCGAAAAAACGAACAGTCGAAAAATATCCAGCTGAAAGTTTACGTTTGCGGGCCGTGAAATTCTATAAGAGTAACTTCAATTAACGAAAACTACTAAATTTAAACCAATTATGTTTCCAAATTCTTTATATTGGTAAGAAATGGTATATAAAGAACAGCATGCATAGAATAATTTAAATAACTTCAAAAAAAAAGTGACGAGTTCTTAACAGTTTCATTTAATCTATCAGACCATCAAAAATAAATAAGAGTTTGCCCAAGATGGTCCTTTAATGTAATTTTTATCGTTTTTTAATGTTAATTGATTTAGAAACCTTAACGTAATTTTAATTAAATTTATA
This sequence comes from Saccharomycopsis sp. FM-2023a, assembly GCA_037355385.1. NCBI lineage: Eukaryota > Fungi > Ascomycota > Saccharomycetes > Ascoideales > Saccharomycopsidaceae > Saccharomycopsis > Saccharomycopsis sp. FM-2023a. The sequence continues at coordinate 13,962 of JBAKFZ010000171.1, forward strand.
ATTGACAATGTTTTCATGAGAATATCTACTCTGGTTTGATGTTACCAGCAAAGATACCTTCTTCTCTTTGACCATCCCATTTTTCGACCCAATCTAATGGGCATAAAGTTGAGTAAGTTTTGAAGAAAACTTTACATGGAGCAAAATCTTCACCTTTAGCGTTGATACATTTGTGGTAATCAACGTATGATTGCCAACAATGTTTGGTTTGGTTTTGGTTTGGGAAACGAGCGTCGAAGCCAACGGTATGTAATGGAGATTCAGACATGTTTGATTGTAATGATTGAATTGAATAGCAATGTTATCGAATTGAACTCACATGTTTTTTTTTCATTTTCAAATTTTCTGACCTTTTGTAAAAACTGGAAATCTATTGGCAGCGGGCCCATAACCATCCAAAAATCAATCAGCAAAATTGTCACGTGGTGTATCATGTGTTGTTTTTTAAATAAGTTCCAACACTCATAAACAGATATATATTGTAACTATGTATTTTTTACTATTAACAAACGAAAAAAAAAAAATTTTAAATCATGAACTCATAAAATTTCATAAATGAAAAAAGAAGATGTTATACAATAGTTTTAACAAAAAAACAGTAAGAAAAAAAACACAATTTTAATAATTTTGGATAATAGTGTTGATGCAATTTTTTTTTTTTTTTTTTTTTTCATTTTTATCTAAGTATGGTGATTTATCAATTATGACCAGTGTTCTATTATTAGACAAAAAAATCAAGACAAACCTCCATATCTGCTTTCTGTAAGGCATTCTGTCCAACTGTTGACAAGCTGTTTCTCAACTCTGACTAAAGTAGTTATCAGGTAGGTAATAACTGCAAACACTCCCAAAGACCAAGCAAAGTCATTATTTGAATTTGAAGTTGGACTCGATAATGGAGAATTATTGCCATAATCATCACTAGAAACAGGAATATCACTTAAAATTTCTTTGAAACGAATTGAAGGATGTGATAAGTTTATTTCCGTTAAAACTTGATATTTCAAAGCTGGATCTTCACTAGTACTTCCTGGACGTCTACCAAGAATTAACATTCTTCCCATAGAAGTCACTAAGATCATTCTCGAAGCTCTAAACTCAATTGGTTGATTAGAAGCTACAAGTGAACTGATTCCTGTTCCAGAAATTAAATTTTTAGTGAACTTTTTGAAGACTCCTCCTCCACTGACATTGGTATTGTTATTGGTATTATTATTAACATTTTGATCTAGTTCTGCTTCAATTTCTTCAATATCAGGGGTTTTAACATAATTTATGATACCAGTAATATCTAGTTCTGATTTTCCTTTCCCGCTACTACTACTCCCACTGGTTATTGAACCATCACTATTCAAAGCGTCACCTCTAAGGCCTGATTTACCGTTTCCATGAACCATTTGAGTTAATAAACTATAACTATTCCCACCAGCGCTTCCAAGACGTTTCCCTTTGTAATACAAAGGTGAATTAGTAGTTTTCCCCTTGAATCTTTTTTCAAAATTTTCAGTGGTTAAAAATTTAATATAAACCACACCAGTGCGCAAAACATGTTCGTGAGGTTGAAGATATGGAGCCCATGTATTATCAGCATAATTAGGAGGTTTTCTAGAAGGTCTTGTGGGTTTTGTTGGAGGAGTCTTCGGTGATGATGTACTACCAAATACTTTTGGAGATGCAAGTTGAGGTGATGCAGGTCTCGAAGTGGATGATCTAGATGTGGGAGGTCTGGGGAATGACGCATTGGTAGAGTTAATTAATGGGGAGGGGGGCAAAGAGACAGATCTTTTTGGTTTGCTATTTGTTGTGTTATTACTAATATTATTGTTATTATTACTTTCACTAGATGATGCAGGTGTACCAGCAATAGATGTTAATTGATCGTCATTATGATATTTCATTTTCAAATCTTGACCCCTACGCCCAGCCGGCACCGAATTTTGACGTTTATGATCTTTCGAAACTTTTCTTTTAGAACTGGCTGTTTTTATACTAGCACCTCCTTCCTGAAGAGTCAACTTGGTCAAAGCAATTGCTGCAGCATTTGCTGAAATATTTCGCTTTGGAGTATTATTAACTGAAGATGGGGAATACTCCAAGGAAGAAGTAAATGAAGGGCCTGGTGAATTTGATTTTTTTGCACTACTACCAGTACTCTTCATTCTTGGACGAACAATTGACAGGTTCTCTAGCTCAGGAATTGGCTTCATTGCTTGAGATGACATTTTATATGGCAGAAAAGTTGGAGGCGGTGAATACCAAATATCTTTCTCAGGATTTTTGAAATTGATACCTTGAAAGAATAGATGCTTTTCTAAATCTTTAACAGTTGGTCGTTCATCTGGATTGGCCACTAGTATTCTTTTAACCAAATCTCTAATTATTGTAGGGAATCCTGCCGAAAAAGCATATTTCACTTTCATAACTTGTTGAAATATGAGATAATCATTAGTAGCTTTGAATGGAGGTTTTCCAGCTATCAATTGAAATATAATACAACCTAAGGCCCAAATATCACAAGGTTTGCCAACTGATTTATCTTTTAATAATTCCGGAGAAACATATTCGGCTGTGCCCACAAAAGATTTTGCACGACCATCATCAACGAACTTTCCGGTAGCTTCATCTTTAGTAAGTAGCCTAGCAGTACCAAAGTCAGTTATTTGAACCTTGAAATCTTTATCTAGAAGAATGTTTTCTGGTTTAAGATCTCTATGAATGATACCTTTATTATGAATGTACTTCAAAGCATCCATAATTTGGGCAGCATAATAACGAGTCACGTCTTCGTTAAGTGAGCCGTATTTTTTGATCAAAGAAAGTAGTTCTCCATTAGGAGCGTAATCAAGAACGTAATAAAGAGAATATTCATCTTGAAAAGTGAAAAATAAATGAACAATCCCGTTATGGCGACCCAAAATATTTAGAGAATCTTTTTCAATGTTAACGTATTTCACCTTTTTTTCTTTCACGATATGACGTTTATCCAAAACTTTGATGGCATAATTCTTGCCAGTATGGATATCACAAGCTAACATCACCGTGCTATATGAACCTTCACCCAATTCTCTTTCAAATTTAAAATCTGTCGCTGTTCGGCGAATAATACGGGTAGTGGTAGAACCATCGCTTGTTTTTTCCACGATCTTTAGCTTAGCAGCCCATTCTTCACTTGGATTCGACATGATTCATATCTGAAGTCTGCACCAGTAGTATTAAAAAATGGTTGTTGTGTTAAAAGCTGGAATTTTGAAGCTGGTTCATGTGTTTTCGTTTCTGTGTTTTTTTTTTTTTACTTTGAGGTCGGTTCACCACCGGATTTCTTTGTAATTACACGAATTTCATATTAAAATTGCAAATTAAGCCCTAAAAAAAACTATTAAACTGGTGAGAGTATTTACTGTTGAACAAACTGCATTTTTGTGTTAGTAGTCTTATAGGATCTCTGTTGGTAGTGCACTAGACTTAGCCCCGACTCACATAACTACCGGAATTTGTCGATTTTAGAATATGAACCAAGTTGCACAAGATCCTGACTTTAGGCGGAATAATTAATCGAATAAATCAGTCGCTCGAGAAAGCAAAATAAATTGGACGGCAGATATCCATATTTCTATGAAGAAGCCGGTGTGTACCATTAGTGGTGCCAAAATGCCCTTTTTGTCTCACAATTTTTTGACAGGCAGGCAAAAAGTTCAAATTACAGATTATCAAAACTTTAACGAAATGCTTGATCGAAAAAATCAAACTATAAAAAGAAAAAATATTTCAACTTTTAAAGATGAAAGAAAGCGATTAAGTAACTGAAAATTTGCAAACCTCAATTATTAAAAACATCTCTTCTTCTATGTTCTTTCAAAGGCATATTGTCTCTAACCTTTTTAACAACATCCAAATCAATATCTGCCACAATAATATCTGGCTCATTATTATTGATAATGACATCTCCTGCTTGAGCAACCACTGACCCCCAAGGATCAATGATCATTGCATGACCATAACTTATTCTTGTCAGTCCTGAAAGCTGTTCCTTATTTTCTGCACTTGTAGGTTTCCCATCATCATCATCTTCAATATTGACATTATGAACCCCCTTTTGAGCAGCCATTATGACATAACTTTGACTATCAATTGCTCTTGCTCTTCCCAATGCTTCCCAGTGAGCAGCTCCAGTTTTGACGGTGAAAGCCAGGGGATAGCATAAGATTTGGGCTCCTAAATCACGTAACTTCACGGCCATCTCTGGGAATCTAATATCATAACAAATTCCTAGCCCCAATTTTCCAATTGGAGTATCGAATGGGGGAGTTAAAGATGATCCAGGTTCAACTGATTGCGATTCTTTTAAAATTGGACCATTGGGAATCGAAATATCGAATAGATGAAGTTTTTGATATTGCTGGGTAATCTCACCTTTATCATTAATATATATTAATAAATTTTTAACTCTTTTCTTTGTAGCTTCATTATTATCTGAGACTTTCCAATTTGGTTCGTGGATTCCCACCACCACATCAAGAGATTTTCCCTGTTGATTTAGTTCTTTCAATTTCTTCTGAATCCCAGTAACAAAAACCGAAGTCTTCATTGGTTTAGAAATGGCAATTGAGTGTTGGGCATTTCTGGCAATATAATCACTAGCTTCTGGTAAAAATAACACTTTTGCTTGCAAAGTAACGGCTTTATTGATTAATTTGACAACCTGGGTCAAATTGTGCGATAAGGAGGCTGTAGAAGAGATTTGACCTGCAGCGACGAGAACCATGATGGGATTATGAAAAGCTTTGCTGTCTATTATTCAAGCTATGATGAGAAAAATGATTCAATTACTTATGATCGATTCTAACTATGATCATCGCTGGTTAAGACACCCCGACACCACCCATTTTTTCAAAGGGATTTCTCCAGTATGCGATGATTTGAGTCAAAGACCAGAAACTTTTCTCTGTGGAAAACAAACCATGGATAGAGTGACGATACTCAGTCTTCCACATGAGTTGTTGATCAAGATCTTCGGCCATTTGGATACGGGAAGTTTGAAAACAGTGGCGTTGCTAGGGCCTTTTTTCAACGAAATCATCGACAATGATGAAATCTGGAAAGTTCTATTTATTAAGAAACTTATCAAGAACGATGAAAAAATTGATCTTGATTGTTTACCAGGAAAGAACAAAACCTCCAAACACCAAGTCACTTTGAACACGGAAAATGTGGTGGACAGATCCTCTATGGCAATAACTAGTTTCCCCAGCTTATCAAAATCATGGTACTGGAAAGATGAGTTCAATATTCGATTCACATATCTCAAAAAAATTATTACTCTAAACAAAAACAAAAAAGTCGGCAACAGCAAAGATTTGAAATCGGGAAATTATAGAAAACTTCATCCATATTTGATCACCTCAGTTTATAAAATTCATTCCAATTATTTAATTGATGATCTAATAGGAGACTTCACCAATGATAGATTGATTCTTTATAGCAACAAAACTCAAAATTTAAATTTGTTATCTTTGAAACAAGGTAAGAAGATTTATCAAGGTGATAGTCATCTAAGTCATGCAACTTTAGCACAATATTCTATGAACCAAATTCATTATTCAACTTTCAAAAAACTTTGCAAAAAGCTCGTCATTATTGGGAACTCAAAAGGGTTGATTTTTTTGAAAAGTTTCTCTTCAACTTTACCATTGATTAGTAATTTATCTGAAGGCTATTTGGGAGCTCATGAAGATGTGGAATTAAGTTTTGAAACAGAAAAACAATTAATGTGGAAAAAAAAATTCATTAGTTATGTTGAAACCAATCCTGCACTTGATTCTAGTAACAATAGTAATGTTTCAAAGACCTCGTTGGATATATTGTCAGGAGATTTAAATGGTCAAATTTATGGATGGAATTATACAGGGAAAATTAAATTATTCAACTTTAATATTAATGATTTTGTCAATTATGAAGATTATAAAAATATTTCGAAAGATATTTCTTTCCCAGTTTTGAAAATTCAGAGTAATTTTAAAAGATATGTTGTAGTGGAAAGTATTAATAAAAATTTTTTCATTATCGAATTCAAATTTGATAACAACACTTATAAATTCAAATCAACTCACATTAGATTAGATTCAGAAGAATCTGAAAGCAAGAAAATTCTTTTTGAAATTTTTAACAAAAAATCTGTTCATTTACTTAATGATCTTTCTCCGGTTGCCCTTGATAAAATTGTTAATCCCAGAAACTTGAATCAAAAGACATTTCTAGATATTGATTATGCTAACAACAAATTCATTTTCTCTTCAAAATCAGAAGTCATTGTGACGGATTTCACTGGTTATAGAAGTGATACAGTTGATATTAAACTTGATCTGGATCATGCTTATAATAAAGAGTACGTCACCCAAACAAAAATTATCAATAACCAATACACCAAACAGAATTCACAAACTTTTAAACCACTTTCTGGTAACAATTCCCCGCTTCATGTTGTTCTATTTTCTTCTGGCAAAATTTTAATTCATAGTACGGTTAAAAATGATGATGATAAAAGTAGTATTATCATTAAAGTGATACCCCGATTTTTAAAAGAACTTTTTGGCAATGATTCCTTTGAAAATTATAATATTCAGCCAATTTTAAAATTTGATTGCAATTCTGTGGTTTTATTATTATGTTCCTATAATGGTTGGATGGCCTTGGTTAATCCATTAAATGGGGAAATCTTGAGAATTATAGAAGACAAAATTCCCAACACTTTAACCCAACTGACTCCTTACACTTTAACTTTGAATGATGTTAACATTGCTATGCAACTGAATAATGAAAATAGATTGAATTTGCCTATAACTAACATCAATGGGAATTTGACTTTATTGCCAGTGACTGGAGTTCAACTTGCTAAAATTCCAAACTTGAATAAAAATGAAAATGATATGTATGTGTTACCACCAGTTTTGATCAGTGGTATTGTGGTTCTTGATAATATTGTTCAATATTTTCAAATCTCGTTCGAGAATTCATTATTTGTGAAAAATATTTTGACTGGTCCAGGGGGTCATATTTTATCAGAAGAGGAGGTTTTTCAACGTCAACAGGATATGAAGAAAAGAAAGAATTTCAAATACATCTCAAAAACTGAAATTGAACATATGATTAGTTTAGAGATGGAAGAAGTTCATTATAGAAAACAACAAAATGATTTACAAGATTTGTTGTTGGAGAAGTATAATGGTGATCATGAATTAACAGAACAAGAAGAAATGATGTTAGCTATGGCAATCAGCGAGAGTTTACACGATGATAGCCGACAAAAAGAAGAGGAAGAGGTGAAAAAGGCTTTGGTAAGCTCGTTGGATGATAATGATCAAGATGACGATGATGACTTAAAAAGGGCATTGGAAGCTTCAAGAGTAGAAGAAGATGTTTATGATGATGAACTAGCAAAGGAAATCAGAATTGCCCTCTTCCCTACTGGTGCTGAAAATGAAGATGAAGAAGATAATGGGTTTTTTGGATTGAGTAAAGCAAAATTCAAATTTTTAGAAGATAATTTTTCGGAAGATGAAAATGAAGATAATGGGAAAGGAAAACAGATTGTTGATAAGGAGACCGTTGATCTAGAGACCACTGATGTTAGAAGTGAAATTGATGAAGATTTGTTGTCAGCCATTGAATTGTCCAAACAGGAAACTCTGAGTATTGGCTCAACATCGAAGGTTATTTTACCCAAAACTGCCACCTGGGGATCAGATGTTAATACTACCACCACCGCTACTACCACTACTTATCTTCACTCAACTTCATCGTTATCACTGATTTATTGCAGACCTCCCGGAAACCCAAAACCTTTGACCAAGAATTCCAAAAACAAGATCAAACAGAAGTACAAAAAACTCGATTTGGATGAATTGGACTTGGTTACTTTCAACGATTTGAACGATGAAGATGAAGAACTACGTCATGTCCTTTTGTTGTCCACGTCAGAGCAGACCAAACCATTTGAAAGTGAAGATGAAGAGTTGAACAAAATATTGGAATTGTCAAAGTTTGATCAATAAGAATTTACAATTCACAATTTTGACCTTGAATTAATTAACTGTAAGCCTTAGTTTGGAATGTAATAGTCCAGATATTTTAGATATTTTTACTTTTCTCCAGACCATGGTCTAGCAATTGGATCATGGCCAAATGCATTAGCCCTGACAAATTCTAAAACCCTCACAATAAATGAATAGTAGCTAACTTGTATTGTTTTAAGCCAATGAATCCTGTTGAATTAACTCGATTCCTAATCATCAAAGTCTGTAACAGGCTATATAATGCTTGGTTTAAACACTTGAAATACAAACTAAGAAATTATATTTACATGTCCCAAAAGAAGGATTAGACATACCCTTTGTACTACACAGATCCGTCTACATTATGCTCACACACTGATTAATCATATGCAACCTCTATTGATAAATTTGGAAAGATTTATAGTGATTATTTGGCAATTCAAGGTAGATAATCTTTTGTCAGAAGCACAACCTTGTCGTATCAATATTCAATAAACTTTAAAAGCTATCCTTTTGGCGATGGTACTTGAATAGTTTCTTTTTCTTTTGCTTTCAATATTTGTTTTATTTTCTTTTTCTCAATATTTTAAGCATTTTATTTACTATCTCATGATTGAACATAAATTACTTTTTGAAAGCAATGATTTTCCTCTGTTAACTTTAACAGGAAGGCAGTGATGAATTCGTTATTAGAATTTCATCAGCTGAAACTTTTTTTTTAATTTTCTAACTGATTTCGAAATTTACAACTCTTCTGTAAATTTAGATTTTTGACATCTAAATTAATATCCAAAACTTTCCCGTAAATACTAAACCAACGTAGGACATAAGCCAAATCTGATGAATTGTCATTTATAACTAAAGATTCTGCATCGCATGGATGAATGTAAAACCAAATTTGAGTTTGAAAAATTGGATGATAATCTAAAGTTATCCCAAAAAAATCATCAATTAATGATTTTTCTTGATGAGTTCCAACTGGAGTAAGTTCATTTTCTCCATATTTATTCATTGTCTCTTCCAATTCAACAGATTTATCATTGGAACCGAAAAGTAGTTTTTTAACAATGGAGATATCTTGAATAGCTCTAATACTTTCAATCATTTGGTCATTAAGAATCTCTTCATCATTATCTAAGTCATCAATGTCAAAAAAAAATTCGTTTTGAGACTCAGAAAACTTTTCAAACACTCTGAAATTAACAAAAGGATTTCGAAACACTGGATGATAACTAATTGTGGCCTCTAATTGAAAGTTTTGGTTTTTTGATTCGATTTGTTTTGCAATAAAAATATACTTTTGTGAATTTAGTGGGGAGACTCTAATTTGCAGCTGTACTCCCGAAACTTTCCCTAGCAATGCTTCAAGTAGTTCTATTTGATCTTGAAAATGACCATTTTCTATCATTGAATATCTTTAGGGTCTTACTTGAATGTCATTTGTTATGTCATTTTGATTTTGGTACTTTGAGATGACACCCTCAGGACACCCCCTAATACTCATCATAAAAAAAAAATTTTGAAAATTCAGCCATAATCAAAGCAAAATGTAACCTCTGTTGTGATATATATCTACATTTATCTATTCACTATTATAAAAATGCCTGCACCCATGCTTCCAGGCCAAAGTGCCAAAAAATCCAAAAAATTAGATCCAGAACTTCCTCCTCAACTACTGGATGATAGATTAAAAGATATTGATGAACTTGTTAAAGATCTAAATAAATGTCCATTTTTTATGACAAAGTATGATGATCAAGATGGTGAAAATGAAGCCCTTGAAGCTTTAAAAGCTTTGGCTTATGAAGGAGAACCAGATGAAGTGGCAACCAATTTCAGAAATCAAGGTAACGATAATTATAAAGCTAAACAATATAAAACTGCTATTGAATTTTATACCAAAGGTATTGATGTCAAATGTGGAGTCAAAAATATTGACAGCAAATTATATTTGAATCGTGGTCAGAGTAATTTGATGTTAAGAAATTACAGAAAATGTATTACGGATTGTCAAAAAGCTCTTGAGATTGATCCAACTTTAATCAAAGCTTATTTTAGAATAGGTAAAGCTTTTATGAGTATTTCCAAATATCAAGAAGCCAATGATGCTGTATCATTTGGCTTGAAGCTTTCCCCAGAAGAGAAAGAATTATTAATGATTGAAAGAAAATCAGCATTAAAAATTAAGGAAATTACTGAAAAGTTAGAAAAGGAGGACAAGGAAGGTAAAACCTTCTTGGAAGCAATGAAAGTTAGAGGAATGAGTTTGGTTTTCACAAAAAATTATGTTGAAAGTGAAGCAATAAGTAAAAAAATTCATCTTGAAGATGTTAATGATGTTGAATCACAATTTATTTTTGATGCTATTATTGATTTCCCCACCATTGAGTATAATTGTTACATTGATAAAGTTGGCGAATTAACTACTTTTGAAGAACTTCTAACAATTCCTTATTATCAACCAAACACCAAAATCGGTGAACATCCTGAACTAAATCTCAAAAATTGTTCAGTCTTTTTAGAAACATTTACTGGCGGATTGACAAAAATCGGTAAGAGGAAAACCATCAATGAAGTTATCATTTTGCAGAGCCCACAAATCCCCATTATTGATTGGATTCTTTGTGTTTATGTTGTTCCAAAGGAAAGAATTGATGAATTTATTGGTAATTGGGATAAACAGGAAAGATTGAGTATCAGAAGACCTTCTGGAGATATTGATTTACATACTGGAGAAATTGTTGCTGATTTATAGAGGTAAATATTTCATAAATTTTTGTATTAATAATTTGCTGAAAGGGATCTGGTTGCAAATGTATCAGTAGTTTAATTACTCAAAATTTCCAAGTATACAATTTGTGAGATCAGTCGAATGAATTTCAAATAACTCCAAAAGATTATTGGCTTAATGAGTAGTACTTAAGTAAGTAAGACGACGAAAATTTCTTTAGAAACTTTTTCAAGTTGCCTGTATATGAAACTCCTCTTATTTTGAAAATGTATTTACGAAAAATGTAATAAACCTCAAGGCCGCAATTGCATATAAATAAAGGCTTTCCATATTTACCAATAAGGGATGTCTTTGAATGACACTGAATCGGTTTTGTGAGGCCAAATCCAAGAGTTTTGGTAAGGTGGATATGAGGAATGTGACGCCCTGTATAATGCCGTCCACTTTATACATCCATATAAATCCTCTGACTTCCCCTACCATTTAAAAAGCCCACTTCCGTTGATAGAAACAGTTTTGATAAAGTTAATAGTCGTTTTTGAAAAAAAGGTTTTCAGCAATATAAATTAATTCAATAACAATCATGCAAATTTTTCAAACTCTTCTGATGTTCCTTAGTGTCGGGATCATGCTTCAAACCGTCGATGCGATTCCAGTGGCCATGAAACTAGAAAACCAAGAACAGTCATTAGTTAAGAGAGAGCCTATAGTCAATGCTGCCGCGGGAGAGAAAGCTGGTAGTTGGTTATCGAGAATTAAATGGGGTCAAGTTGCTGGTGGGGCTGCCGTGGGGGGTCTTGTAGTTGGTGGATATAATATGTACAAGAACAGGGCCAATAGTGGGGCCACTGCCGCTGCTGATCAACAACAACCTGCCGCTGCTACCGGAGTGAATGTTCCAATTCCAACTGCCACCGTTGCAGTCCAAGGATGAATGGATCTGTGGGTCTGAACACTGTCTTTTTTTTTTTCTGGATTCTACTTATTGCTTTTCTAATTTATTGTTTTGATAACTTTTATTTATTTTCTATAGATGACGCCCTCGCGGCATTAATGTCTCTTTTATTGCACTGTTCCTGCAAAATTGTTGATTGTAGCAGCAAGTGTCCCCATACTCAGGGGTTCACTCATGTTGGGCCCCGTGCGTCAGAAAACCAGTCCCGTGACTACGTGTTCCTGTTGTAGTCACCAGATGCCAAATGGTGATAAAAGTGCTTCTTCTCCAGCTAAAACGTCCCCAGTCTTCCTCTTTCTTCTCCACCCCCATTATTTACTCCTCCAATGTTCTCTAGATACTTATCCCAGTCCACCAGAGCCGTGGCAAAGGTACGTTCTCTTCTAATCTCGCAATGACCAGCCAGACTGCTCTTCCCGGAGCCTGTCATTCATCTAACCCCAGAATTTGCACCTGTCTCTCTAATCTGGCCTAATTTCCAAAAGCATAAACCTTTTACTAACCTTTTGTTTCTAGCAATCCATCCAAAAGAGATTTCTCTCTATCCATGAATACAGATCTGCGAACCTCTTAAGATCTTACAAAGTTGGTGTCCCAGCTGGTGATGCTGCCACTACCCCGGAAGAAGCATACAAATTGGCCCAAGAAATCGCCAAAAAGTCTGATGGCATTGTCATCAAGGCACAATCTCTTACCGGTGGTCGTGGTAAAGGTCATTTATCTTCTGGTTTGCAATCTGGTGTCCACATTGTCAAAACCCCTGAAGAAGTCAAGGATTTGGCCAGCAAAATGTTAGGTTACAACATTATTACCAAACAAACTGGTGCTGCTGGTAGATTAGTCAGTGCTGTCTACGTTGTTGAAAAAGCCACTGCTGACAAAGAAGCTTACTTATCCATCTTATTAGATAGAGAAAGAAAATGTCCAATCATCGTTGCTTCTGCTCAAGGTGGTATGGACATCGAAGGTGTCGCTGCCAAAGACCCATCTGCCATCAAACAATTTCCAATTGATTTACACACTGGTGTCACTGATGGAGTTGCTAAAGATATTGCTGGTGCCTTAGGATTCTCTTCTGAAGCTCAAGCTGAAGCTGCTGAAACTGTTCAAAAATTATACAAAATCTTCATGGAAAAAGATGCTACCCAAATTGAAATTAATCCATTATCCGAAACTAAGGATCATAAAGTATTAGCTATGGACGCTAAATTTGGTTTTGATAATTCTGCTGAATATCGTCAAAAAGAAATTTTCTCCTGGAGAGATTTCACTCAAGAAGATGCTGAAGAAGTTAAAGCTTCTACTTTTGGTTTAAATTTCATCAAGTTAGATGGTTCCATTGGTTGTCTTGTCAATGGTGCTGGATTAGCCATGGCTACCATGGATATTATCAAATTATACGGTGGTGAGCCAGCTAATTTCTTAGATTGTGGTGGTGGTGCTACCCCAGCTACCATCGAAGAAGCTTTTAAATTGATTTTGAGTGAACAAAATGTCAATGCTATCTTAGTTAACATTTTTGGCGGTATTGTCAGATGTGATTACGTTGCTGAGGGTTTAATTGCTGCTACTAAAAATTTGGGAGTTGAAGTTCCAATTGTTGCTAGATTACAAGGTACTAATTTGGAAAAAGCTCAAGAATTGATTAAGAATTCTGGCTTGAAAATCTTTGCAGTTCCTGAATTAGATGATGCTGCTGAAAAAGCTGTTAAATTAGCGGAGATCATTCAAAAGGGTAAAGATATCGGTGTTAAAGTTAACTTTGCTTAAACAAGTAAAACTAAAGTATTTTAATAAGCTTTACTAATATTATTCAATAAATATAATGATAAAAACTCTAAAACTTGATAATTACTGCACATTTGTAATTTTCAAGAAAGATGAATTCATTAGGAAGACCTCATCTGTAAAAGAATCCAGAAATTTAAATCAAGTAGAAAAAAATAGTTCACAATCCTCAAACTGGGTAAAAGTCCTTTAATACAAAATTTACATGTAATAATTGCAGTTTTTCCCCACAAAAATAAAAGCTGTATCAAATAATATGTTGCCAATTCATCATAGCTGATAAACCATAGGAGAATTAGACTTATAAAAGTCAATTAAAAATATACAGTATTACATTTTAAAGAGCAACAAATTATTCAAAAACAAACACTGTTCAGAAAAAGGTTATACGAATTAATAGAAAAAACACAACTTCTTGATGTCCACCAACTTTAATGGATTTTTGATTTGGAATAATTTCAACTTGAATTTCATTACTTTCAACTAATCTTTTGATAGCTTTTAAGTTAATCCATAAATTGTTAGTGTTGAAATT
>JBAKFZ010000172.1:0-27961 GCA_037355385.1 Saccharomycopsis sp. FM-2023a
CAAGTCTGATGCAGCAACGAATAATTCCTCCATTGAAAAAAAGGGTTTGAAGGTTTTGAATGTACTGTTTTGCTACATTGAGGAAGCAGTTCAACTTTTAGCTTCTCAAAACTTGTTTGTCGTTAATCGAGAAATGTTAGAAATCTGGCACGGTACCTCTTTACGACCAAATACCGCAATTACTACTTTAAATTGGTCCATCAGATTACTACTTGCCTCAAGGAACGCTCCAGGTGTCCCTCAAAGCAGAAATTCCAAGTTCTCTGGCAGACGTTAGATATGTTGGGTCTTGCATTTTGGAACTATAACTCACACTAAGTTGATAATTTAAAGTAAAGTGTTAATTGCAGTAAATATCATTCTCGTTCTAATGTATATAATATATGAAATTTGAGTTTTTGAAAAATTATGAAAATTCCATTGAAAAATTCAATGATGTATTATATGAACCACTTCGAATATGTTGGATCTGAACAACTTAATCTCAAGTTTACATTCCAATATTAAAAAAAGTAACCCTCAAAAAAACCGAACTAAGGGAAAAACTTTTCAAAATGAAGAAAATTGCAAAAACATTAATCATACTTTAGAAATTATCTGAGTTAAAAACAATGTTAAAAATTTGAATGCTTTCAAACAAATTGAATCATTCAATCAAAATCTTTATAGCTCGAAAAACACTAAAGCAACCAAAAATGATTATTCTTTGAATAATTAGATTATTACAGACTGGCAAATTCAAATAATTTTTTTGATCCAAAATCGGGTATTTTGGATAAGTAAAATTAACAAATTAGTCAAATGTTCAAAGATATTTAGCTCTCATAATTATTTGATAGTTATCATTTTTAAGTATGAAATTCAAAAGTTGATCTAACACAACTTGTTGGAATGAACAAAACAAGAGTCATCATCCGTCGCAACCAATCAAGTCATCCAATCCCCCTTTTTTTCAAAACATCCTCTGTTACACCCAGAGAAAATTGATTGCCATCATAAGACAAACGATACAATAGGTTTAAATTTCTTAAATCTGGCATTTTTTTTAGATTATTATCACGGATATCCAAAAACTCTAACTTATCCATTCCTTGTACATCCTAACTTTCAAGTTCATTACCTTTAAGACTCAAAGATTCGATATTTTTGCCACCTTTGTTGAAGTGAACAAGCTCATTATAACTAAGATCTAAGCGCAGAACAAAATCATTGATTAGATAAAGAATCTTCGACATTAGGAGCTGTTGGTTTGAACAGATTTTGAAGATTTTGCCTGTTCGGAATTTCGATATATTAACGGCTTGGATACGCTATCATAAACTTCAATGCTTTGGGAGTTAAATCATACTTCTTGATAGTTTAATGAACAAATACACACGGAATTATGGTGGCTTTAAATTATTAGTAAAAATCTATTTATCCGAGGCTGAAAAGAAGTTCCAAGATCTGAATAATGATAGTCAAAATCAACTTCCACATCAGAATTTGGAAGACATAGTGCTGGATAAGCAGAAATGGCTTCAGCATTGCTAATAATAAAACTTTGTTTGTATTGTTTTTCTCCAACGGAATGAATGAGTTAATTAGCAAGCATCAAATAAAGTAATGCTTCTTCGTCCACTGCAGAAATATCAGACAAGTAATCTTCATAATCTCTACCGAATGCTTCTCCAGCCCCCATTCTTCCATGATGTAAGTTAAGCATTGAAGTGACTCCAACAAATTAAAACCCGTCAAACCATAAAGATCAATGTAAAATTTATGATTTGAAAGAAAAATTCTCAAAACTTCATAATTATCATAACTGAAAAGCTGTGAGTCCCAACTTAATTGTTATCTCATTCTTCAAGCTTGAGATTATGGTTACCTTTCGCCATGAGTTATTGTTCTAAACAAAATTTTGTAGATTAAACCTGATCCGAATTTGGATCTATTGAAGATGTGAGCAAACTGTTAGAATCTTCATAACTCTAGGAATTGAATGATAGCTCTGAATATTTCAATTTAATACACCAATACACGCGGAATTATGGCAGTTTAAATTTGATAGTAAAAACACATGATTTTGAGATTTGAAATTCACCAGTGTCGCAAATTAAAATGTGACAATTGATATCCGAACATCCCGGTAAGTTAAAGTCACAAAAATCCGTATTTCTTGGCTATTTCTTGGGTTTTAATACGCAATTTCAAGATTCTGAAAATTTGAAGCTTGAATGAAGTAGAGCAACCAAATAGATTAGGAAGTTAGTAGATAAATAAATTGGAACTCGCCTCTGAGAAGCTTTTAAGGCCAAATTGCTTCTAAAAAGGGGTTTGTGGGTGAAGAAAATAAGAAAAAAAACATTTTACTGGGACATATTAAATGACAGGAAGGTTGGAAAGCAATACGGACGAAAACAGTACGGACGAAAACAGTACGGACGAAAAAGTGACTGACAGTTTTTGTGCCAGGGACATGAATTCTCGGGGCAAATTCGGGGGAAAGTTGCACCGCTGACACACCTTAGCTGAGTAAGCGAATTACTACTATATAACACGAGCATTCTCCCTCAAGGGGTATTGCTTCGGCCATATTTAGATAATTTATTCATATCATATAAAAAATCTTTATATAAAATGGTCTCCGATTTGACAAAAACCAATCTTTTTAAGCCCATTGAAATTGGTGACAATTTGCAACTTTCTCATAGAATTGTTATTCCTCCTTTAACCAGAGCTAGAGCCACTCAAGATCATATCCCAACTGATTTACAATTAAAACATTATGATGACTTGACCAAAACTCCTGGCTCTTTAGTCATCACTGAAGGTACCTTTGTTAGTCTTAAAGCTGCCGGTTGGCCCCATGTTCCAGGTGTGTGGAATGATAGACAATTAAAAGCTTGGAGAATTATTACTGATAAGGTCCATGAAAATAAAGGTTTTATTTCTCTCCAATTGTGGAATATAGGGAGACAAGCTCAAATTCCAGAAATTACCAGAGAGGGAACTCCTTTTAAATCTGCTTCTAATATTTACATCAATAAAGAAGATGAAGAAATAGCTAAAAAATACAACAATGAATTGACTGGTTTGACCAAAGAAGAAATTAAGGCTTATGTTAAAGAGTATGCTGACGTTGGTGAAAGAGCAATCAAAGAAGGGGGATTTGATCTTCTTGAAATTCATTCTGGTAATGGTTATATATTTGATCTGTTCTTCCAAACCGTTTCTAACAACAGAACTGATGAATATGGTGGATCTATTGAAAACAGATCTAGATTTTTCTTGGAAGTTGTTGATGCCTTGATCGAAAGATTAGGAGGAGATGGTAGAAAAATTGCTTGTAGATTAACTCCATGGTCTACTTTTGGTGGAATGGGCGGATTCTTTGGTGATCCAAGTCCGTATGCTCAATTTGGTTACATAATTGGTGAAATTGAAAAGAGAAGGAAAAAGTATGGTTGGGGTTATCTTAGTGTTGTTGAACCTAGAACTAATGGTACTGATACTAAAAAAGCTGGTGAAATATATGGAGATAACCAATGGATTTTTGATATTTTTGGTGGTATTGTTGTTAGAGCTGGTGATTTTTATAATTATAGAAATAGAAGCTATATTGATGTCATCACCAAAGATGTTAATAGCAATGATAGAACTTTGATTGCATTTGGTAGAGCTAGTACTGCCAACCCAGATCTTGTTGAAAAATTAAGAAATGATTGGCCATGCAATCATTATGACAGAGCCACTTTTTACATCCAAGGCAACTACGGTTATAACACCTTCCCAAGACACGGAGAAACTGTTACTCTCAATAAGGAAGAAGAAGAAAAAAGATTTGGCTTACCATTGGCTTAATTTTTGGAGAAATTCCTGAATAAATATTTTCTTGTCGCATATTCACCACTGACAGCCTTGATGTTCGATTAAATTCAATATTATCCTCAAATTGAATAAATCTTAGTATTTGATTTTTTCCGGCTATATCTTTTTTTATTTTTTTATTTTTAGAAGATTATAAGTAGCTAATTATTACTGTTAAATAAATGAATGATTTTAAATGGATCAATCCAGTCTACAATGATCTTGGGAAGCTATTAAGTAATAACATGTATATCTTCAACTCCTGATTTGGAATCAAGAATCTCAAATTTAATTTAAGCAGAAAAGCTCGAGCAAGAAATCCCAGCTTTACAAATTGTTGTTTTCATTTTATTGTGGGCTCAACTACCAGCCGCTCATGAGCGGTCACTCGAAGATTAATTCGTTTCTCTTTAGCTAA
This sequence comes from Saccharomycopsis sp. FM-2023a, assembly GCA_037355385.1. Taxonomy (NCBI): domain Eukaryota; kingdom Fungi; phylum Ascomycota; class Saccharomycetes; order Ascoideales; family Saccharomycopsidaceae; genus Saccharomycopsis; species Saccharomycopsis sp. FM-2023a. Next base: position 4,268 of record JBAKFZ010000172.1, read on the forward strand.
ATCAATTTTTGTACCTGCAAAATGATATAAGATCAAGGGTATTCAAAATCTATTCAAGTTAATTCTGATCATCTGAGTATTACAACAGTTTCCGCTTGTGTTTTTTCACATAGAATTTATGAAAAGGATAATGGTGAAACGAGTGTAAATTGGAACAGTCAAAACATTTGAATGATGACTGTTTTAATTTCGAATTTCAGTCTCTTCTTCTTCTTCTTCTGCTAAATAAATTGCTAATAGCTAGAGACAATTAATAAAGCTGTCCAGATAGCATGTGCAGAGAAAAAAGATTTAACTGGGAATGTTGTGGATGTGGGGTTTATAACAGTTATGATAATATGTTTTGTGGTTTTTGCTTAGAAGAAGCCTGCTGGGTCGCAAACTATTGAGACTCAAAACTCAAACCACTATAAAGTAGGATTGAGAAGGCTGTTTGGCGTTGAAATTGGCATCAATTTTTGTTAAATGAATTAGTTAACTCAATTAGTCTATATGTCACTTGATGTTCAATTACAGGAGAGGGCTCTTGGATAGACTATTCATTGGATAAATAATCTAATGAAGTCAGTTTTGCATGTATTCATTTGTAATGTTTGATTGTGATTAATATATTACTGATTGTCACTTTATAATTGTTAATTGTTATTCGTGAGAACACCCGTACACCAAAAGTATCAAAAAATCTGTTAAACTTGTATCTTTTTAATTATTCAATGGATGACCTGATATCTCTATCAACCGTTAACCATTAATAATATATCCAAGATAACGTATCCAAAAACCCCTCCTAAAACATTGTATTTCTCACCTTGATCATGTAAATTATGTGCCCTGCCCCCAACCTCACTTTTTTTTCTTTGACATTTTTTTTAGAAATTTTCAACTCTTGAGTCATCAGAAATTAAAACTCAAATCATTTAAAAATGACAATCTCCAAAGAACCCAAAAGAGTGATCTTGATTGATAACTACGACTCCTTTACTTGGAATATCTATCAATATATTTGTGAAGAAGGTGCAAATGTTGATGTTTATAGAAATGATGAAATAACAATTGAAGAAATTGAATCCAAAAATTATGATATTATTGTTCTTTCACCCGGTCCAGGGCACCCGATTACCGATTCTGGGATCTGTGGAGATGTCATTAAGTTTTTTCAAGGAAAACTACCAATTTTTGGAATTTGTATGGGTCAACAAGTAATGTATCATGTTTTTGGAGGAGTGGTTGGATTTGCGGGAGAAATCGTTCATGGCAAAACTTCAACAATTGATCATGATGGTAAAGGGTTTTTCAAAAATGTTCCTCAAGGAATATCTGTTACAAGATATCATTCTTTGGCTGGGAGTAATGAAACTTTACCCGAAGAATTAACTATCACAGCTAAAACTTCAACTGGAATTGTCATGGGAGTTCGTCATAAAAAATATGTTATTGAAGGGGTTCAATTCCACCCAGAATCAATTTTAACTGAAGAAGGGCATTTAATGATTAAGAACTTATTAAGCTACTCAGCAGGAACTTGGGAAGAACAAGAAAAAATCTTTAATAATCAAAAAACCCCTAATAATAAAAATATTCTTGAAGAGATTTATAAACAACGTCAAAAAGATTATGAAGTTCAAGAATCAATTCCTGGTTACAGTTTTGAAGATTTAAGAACTCTTTATTCTTATGGTTTATACCCACCAGTTATTAATTTTTACGAAACTTTGAAAAATAATATTGGAACAAAAAACTCAGTTATTGGAGAAGTTAAAAGAGCTTCACCATCAAAAGGAGATATCTCATTGGGTATTAATGCTATTCATCAAGCAGAAACTTATATCAAATCAGGAGTCACTGCAATTTCTGTTTTAACCGAACCTCATTGGTTTAAAGGTTCAATTGATGATTTAAAGAATATTAGAAAATTATTAGATAAAACTTATCAAACTGAAGGTTCAAGACCTTTATTGTTAAGAAAAGAGTTCATTTTCAATAAATATCAAATTCTTGAATCGAGATTAGCAGGAGCTGATACAGTTTTATTAATAGTGAAGATGTTGAATTCTAAATTATTAAAAGAATTATATGAATATTCTTTATCATTAGATTTAGTTCCATTAGTTGAAGTTAACACAGTTGAAGAAATGAAACTCGCTAATGAATTGGGAGCTCAAGTAATTGGTGTTAATAATCGAGATTTGACCACTTTTAAGGTTGATTTAAATAAATCGTCAAGTTTGGTTGAATTATTACCAAAAGATTCAATCTTGTTGGCTTTATCAGGGATTCTTGATAAAGAAATTGCTACAAAATATCATAATGAAGGAATCCAAGGATTTTTAGTTGGTGAAGCTTTGATGAAATCTTTGGATCCTTCAAAATTAATTGAAGATTTAAATAACGCTTAATCTATTAATATAATATAATCTAAATGAACTAATCTAACTTACCCAATTCTGTATTATATTCTTCCGCCATTATATACTCAAAACCTTCAACTCCATCATCATTATCAAAAACTTCGCCAATAATTTTCTTTTTTTTTAAAAATTCTAAATCACATAATTTTGGCCAATTTATAAACTGTAAACCATTGGTCCAAATAAACCAAATTGACCAGTTAATTAATATTAAACAAGTTCCTAATAAAATATAATTTTTGAATCTATCACCTCTGGGGAAAAAAACAATGGCAAAAAATAATGAAGTCGTCAGTAATAATAAATATGGCATCAGTTGATATTTGAATGGTCGACAATCATAAAATGGTGAAGAATTCATGTTTATATTAGAAGGATAATAATTTTGATGAATTGTTGGAAATGGGGTATAATTAGCGTTGGAATTATGGATTGAATGTCTATTATGAGTATGGTTTTTATTTAAAGAAATACTTGTGGCTTTTTCATGAGTAAAATTGGTTTCCTCTTTATTGATATTAGTTGGTAAGTCAATATCATTATTATTTAAGTCAAACTTTTTGTAATCAATTTTTTCATTGAAAAAATTGGGTTTATAATTACCTAAAAATAAATCAAAGGAATCTTGTCTAAACCCATCATTAAAATTATTCTTAAAATATCTGATTGCTGAATTAAAAAAATCTTTAACTACTCCTTCCATTGTTCTTTTACCAGTTTTTGTAAACTCACTTTTTAAAGCACCCGTTCCTGAATAAGCTTTTGAAATATAGTCACCATTATCTGTCCAAATTGTGTTGATCGCTAAATCAATGGTCAATTTTGGTTTTTTTAACCCATTTTCCAACTCCTCGATATTTGAATTATTTTCTGCGGACTTGAAATCAAAACTTGATGAATTTAGTTGTTCAAACAAAATCCATTTACCAATGACACTTTGAACGACATTGGTTCTATCTAAACAATCCATACAATTTGTTCTAATTAATTTTTTCTGGGTTGAATTAATAACTAAATTTTTAGAATTATAAAATAGTTGAAAATAATCATTGCTCCGATAATTTTTGATTTTTAAGGTACTAATCAATTTTTGAATATTATCATATTTGAATTTTTTACATTCTTCATGGAAATCAAAATAAATATAATTTAACTCCGGTAAACTTTGTTGATTTAAACTAGAAATTTCATTTATAATTGATTCAAAAGAGTTTTTGACTGGTAGTTCATGACCTTTTGAATTGATTAAGTTGATAATATAAATGTTTTCTAAATCTGAATAGTTATTTGATAATTTTTGAAAATGCTTTATTGAATTATTCAATAAATTTGAATTTTTTGAAATCAACAATTTTGGTTTATACTTTAGATTATTAATTTCCGCCCAATTGATTGGAATTGAGCCTCTAATTTGTAAAAAACTTTTTACTTTTAATGAATCACCTTCTTTAATCAAAAGAATTTGTTCAGTTTCATTGAAGTTTCCAACATTACCATCATTATCAACCCCTCTTTTGAAGTACCTTGTTCCTGCTCTATTTTTATTTCTTCTACTTATAACTCCAAAATAAAAATCTTTTGATGAATCAAATTCTGCCGGTTGTAATTTTGTAAATCCTGAATAACCATAAATCAAAGGAATTAAAAACTCATCAGACCCTTTTACACTGATTAACTCTTTCAATGAGTACTCATTCCAAAAAAAATCACTGGAAAAGTCCTCTAGAATTTCCTGATTCATATTTTCTTTTGTAGAGTTCATTAGATTATTTAAGAATTTATTATTATTTTTATTACTAGTGGTGAAAATTGATTGAAAATTTCTTGATAAATCAAAATTTGAGCAATATATTAAGTTCCCCGTACTCAAATGATATTTCAAAAGGTTCAAATACTGTTTATCATCATCATTATCAATTCCATTATTGTTATTATCTAATTTTAAAGGAATAAATTCACATTTACCCAACTTATAAATATGATTCCCCAATAAAGAGGTTTGAACGGAGGCTCCAGTTGCCACAATAGCATATTTGATAGTATTTAAAGTGATTACTCCGATAATACCTAAACAATGATTAATATTTTTTCTAAAAGTATTAAAATAATAATTATAATGATCAAAATTGTCAGGATTGATCAAAGATGCACCAAATGGGTCAATTTTGATAATTTGGTTTGACAGGAAGCTCTTGAACAAGACCACAGAGTCCAGATACTTGGTGTAGTATATTGAAGACATGAATCTGACCAAATTATTGCTGAAGCCTACTATGAGGTGTGATTTTCAAACTGGGAAAAAATAAAAAAAAACAATAAACAAAAAATGATGTCCCGTGACCGTAAACGTGATCATTCTGGATTTTGTATGGAAAGACGTCAAATTTCGCAAAAACTCATTAAGCTACCAAATAAAATCATAAAAAACCGAATAGTAATATAATTTGGAGGAAAAAGTTATTTAGTTACAATTTCTGGGCATGCTTAATAATACAATTTTGGTAGTTTAAACGAAATTTGTACAACTTCTGGTCTATTTTGACAACGTTTCATTCCAGATATGTCAAAAACGTGGTGCTTTTCCATGGCAAGCCCAACTTTTGGAGACAGACGATAAGAGTCGTCCGTGAACTAATATTTTGCATTGATCCCGTTAATTGGCCCCAATAACTGAATGCCAGCCATTCTACTGCTTCATTGCTATTTTTCCCATTAGTTCTTCTCTTGCAATTCCAGAACCATGTCCTGCCCTCAAAATCTTGCCTGGAAGACCCTTAATTGCCCGCAAAAATCGCTTTTCACAAGAAACATATTTTTCTTGGATTTCCTCTTGGCTGAGGCTGAGATCATCTCAACATGAAAAACTTGGTTTTTTCCCTAAACCAAATTAACGTACTTATATAAAAACCCACCTTCATTCTTCAATAATCCATGGTCTAATTATAACAATTAATTACTATCAATAATCAATAACAAATGACTTTAGCACAATTCGATTATATTTTTGCTATCGGGGTTATTTTTGCTTTTCTTGATGCCTTTAATATTGGTTGTCATGATGTGGCTAATTCTTTCTCTTCCTCTGTGTCTGCTAGATCATTGAAATACTGGCAAGCAATGGTTTTGGCTTGTATCTGTGAATTCTTGGGGGCAGTATTGGCTGGTTCAAGAGTTTCCGATACAATTAAAGGGAAGATTGTCGATGTTGATACCTATAAAGATACTCCTGCAGTGTTGATGATGACCATGGCTTCTGGTTTGATTGGTTCTTCCATTTGGTTATCCTTTACTACTAGTATTGGTATGCCAGTGTCTTCAACCCATTCTATTGTGGGAGCTGTCTTAGGAGCTGGTTGTGGGGCTAATGGTTTCAATAGTGTTCATTGGGGTTGGGAAGGTTTTTCTCAAATTGTTGCTAGTTGGTTTATTGCCCCTTTGTTATCAGGCTCTATTTCTGCCATAATTTTCTTATTATGTAAATATGGTATTCTTGAAAAACAAAATGATTTGAGAAATGCCTTTTATTTTACTCCAATCATTGTCTTTGTTGCATTTGCTTCCATGACCATGTTAATTACTTGGAAAGGAGCCCCCAATCTTAAGTTAAACGATTTATCTACTGGAGCAACTGTTGGTAGTATTATGGGAGTTGGTGCCGTTGCTGTTGTGATTTATGTTTGTTTTCTTTATCCTTATTATTATCAAAAATTAGTTAGACAAGATTGGAGATTAAGACCTTGGGATGCCTTAAGAGGTCCAGCTTTGTTTCTCAAAAGAAACGAAGAAGTTCCACCAATGCCAAAAAATCATGAGTTAGTGATTGATTATTATAAAGGTAGAAGATTTGAAGAGAACTCTCCCGGATTTGTTGAAAGCTCTGATGATGTGCAAACTGATGATGCTCCCAATGATGAAGAAAAGAACGTTGAAAAAGCAAACGAAGAAAATATTTCCGAAATTGAGCTGGAAACCATTGAAACTACTAAGAAACTTTCTTGGAACTCTTATGTGAGTGATGATGAATACAAGCAATGGAAAATCATGTTGAGAAAACCAGCAAAATGGCCATTCTTGATTTATTTGGTGATTTCTCATGGATGGCGTCAAGATATTATTGGAAACCAATCTCTTAATCAAGGTCATTTAGGTCAAGGAGTTACCAAAATCCATCAGAAATCTAAATGCTATGATTTAAAGGTAGAACACATCTTCGCCTTATTGCAAGTCTTCACTGCTTGCACTATGTCTTTTGCTCATGGTGCTAATGATGTTTCCAATGCTGCCGGTCCTTTATCTACAATTTACACTGTCTGGAAGTTCAACTTAGTGGAGGGTAAAAGTGATGTTCCTGTCTGGGTTCTTTGTTTCACAGCTGCTTCTTTAGTGCTTGGTGCTTGGACCTTTGGTTATATTTTGATGTCTAATTTAGGAAATAAAATGATTCTTCAAAGTCCTTCTAGAGGGTTTGCCATTGAATTAGGAGCTGCTATCACCGTGGTTATGGCCACCAGATTGGGAATCCCAGTTTCTACCACCCAATGTGCCGTTGGAGGAACAGTCTTTGTTGGTTTGTGTAACATGGACTTAAAAGCCATCAATTGGAGAATGGTCACTTGGTGTTACCTTGGATTCATTTTGACTGTTCCTAGTGCAGCTATTATGGCCGGGATCATCAATGCTGTCATTTTACACGGTCCTAGAATGGGAGAGGTTTATCAATTGACTTAATTATTTTTTGCTTATTATTAAATGTTTTTGTTAGTTATGTTATGAATAATAAAAACTGTAGATATGTAAGCTTACAAATTTATAGCAGCAAGAATACTTTTATTTTTAAGCAAACACAAATATTTAACATAATATAGCGGGTTAATAACAGTAAAAACCTCAATATGGTTTTCTTTCCGGTGGAAAAGGGTTCAAGGTTCTAAGTTGAACGGTATCGACTCTTAGTTTGCAACATAATTTGCTGCATCTAATACAATAAATGATTCTAACAGAAGTTGAATGATTGCAACGACAACATTTCCATGAATGATAACCAACAACACACATTTTGAAGTTTTATAACAGTCTAATATTTTTCAATTGAAGTTAAGGAAAAGAGGTTCCTTTTCTTATGATCGAAAATTTCCCAATTTATAGAGGAGTTCTCGGCAGTTTTCCTTCTACCTAGAAACACTCTTTAAGAAACCCTCAAATAATCTGGTTGTTTGATAAAATCATATTTAGTCATCACATCAGGTGGGTTGATCAAAGATTTGTTTAAAATCAGAAAACTGTAGTGTACATAGTGACGAAGAATCAATACCAGTAATTTTGAATTAGGATGTTCTGCATTTTAAACTTTCAAAAATGTACAATTTGCAAGATTGTGAAAACTTACAAACCTGCAAGAATAACCATAAATGGAATCTAAGAACGACTCACTTAAACATATACTTAATTTACCAGTTTTAGCATAAATTTTCAAAGTTGATTATTTATGCCCTGGTGTATGGGTTTTACCACTGGATATTAATTTAGAACACCAAAGTTAAACTATCGAAACTACTTAATATAAAAGGCATTAGTAGTACATTGACAAAATATAAAGGTAATAATATAATTTGATTAACTCCTATATTCAAAATGTTCTGATAAACAATATAAAATAAAATCATGATTAATCCTAGTTAAAAACGGGTACCACAGTTATGACATCTCTCTCCACCAAACCTATTGTTAGCACCGCAATTAGAAAAAACGGGACCATTGATTCAATATCATATTAGGAGCAGTGGTAGGACTACTAGAATTTGTATCAGAATTTTGAGAATTGAACGAAGGATTCGTTGGTCGAATATTATTTAGGTGAGTAAAGCCTGGTGAGTTCATTTGATTGGAATTTAAAAATTGATTTGGAACCAAAGTAGGATTTAAACTTATATGGATAGCAGGAGTTACCATCTGACGATTGACATTTAGCTTGGACATATCATTTGTTATCACTTTAAATATTATATTATAATCATTTGATGTTGTAACCTTAAAATTCAAATTGGATAATGCAATTTTTGGGTTCCATTCAGGTCTACTTGAATTAATTCTTTCCTGGGCAAGATTTGTAAAACCAGAATGAACTGAACATCTATTACCTTAACACAATTTTTTTCAAACTTTATGAGCTGCATCCAATGTATTAACTTTACATACGTCAAAAAATTATTACATAATAACAAAGTCTTCTAGTGCTTGAATTGTTGATTATACGATTTTCATATAATTTCTATCACAAACCACCTCAAAAATTGGCCATATTGAAACGTTCTGATAGGATCCATGATTTGGTTCAGTTGTTTGATTGTGCATGTTGTCACGTGCCGAGGAGATATCCACAGAATAGTCTTCCATTGATTAATATCAAAGCTTGGGTCTAAAATTGACCTCACATTGAAAGCTAAAAGTTAACTAAAATATACCAGAGCCCTTTAAACCACTTGACTTCATAGCGGTGTATCCCCGTGCAAAATAAAAGACACAATGGTTCTTTGTTATGATTCTTCTTGCACCATGAATGGCAATAGGAACTGACAATATATATCTTTTCATAAACAACAATACTATCCAGGAACAGAGAATTCTGTGATTAACTTACGTCGTTCGATCTCTACACGTGTAATGATTAAGATGATTAATATTTGCAAAAAAAATTTTGTCCAAGTGATTGCACTCATCATTGAAGCTTCTATCCTTCATCACAATTCAATCAAATTTTATCAACAAAGTATGAACCCAGAGGCAAAGAATCCCTACGACGACGTCTTGTTGATGAAAGATGTGCCGATTGCCAGTGTTGAAGATTTTCGGTACCCTGATGTCAACCCTACTAGAAACCTCTCCATCCTTCAAGAATTCATTGATAAAGAAAACAATCTCTCACGAACCTCTTCAGTGAGTTTACATCTCATAGATTCTACTGCTGATGTGTATCGTGGAAATAAGGTACAACCTAGGGGGGAAATAGATTCTACTGCTGAAATACTTCGTGAGAGTATCATAAGGGTACATCAAAGAGGGGAAGTGCTCAGTCTTCCTTCCACGAGAACTTACACTCCTAATTGGTTTAAAGGTGAAGTGCTCAATTTTCCTCCCATGAAAGAGTACATTCCTGATTGGTTTAAGGGTAAAGTAAAAGTAGAACAAAAATTTTTACTGAGTATTAGTAGTAAATCACAAGAATCCAAGAATGAAAGTTTTTCCATCTCCAAAAAATTTTCTTTCTTCACTTCAGAAAATAATAATATCATTTCTGGCGAAAATCTCAGTTCATTAACTCAACCAGGAGTTCAAATTTCTACACTTTTCCAACCAAAACAAAAAGAAGATGGTGATAAATTTGTTTGGTGGTTAGATTGTTGTTGTGCTACAGATGAGGAAATTAAAGTTCTTTGTAAATCTTTAGGAATTCATCCTTCAACTATTGAAAAGATTAAATATCGTCAACACGAACAAAAAGTTAAATTTTTTGAACATTATTTCTTTTTAATTTTTCATACATTTGATGATAACATGGCAGCAAATGAAGTAAATAATTTGAGTAAAACTTCTTGTTATTATGTGGTACTTAATGAAGGAATAATTAGTTTTCTGTTTGGTTTTGAAGCTCGAGCTTCAAAACATAGGTCAAGTGTTGCAGCTAGAATTCGTCAATTACGAAATAATTTTCCTTTAAGTTCAGATTGGATTTGCTATGCCCTTATTAATGAAATTGTAAAAGTGTTTTCCTTGAAAATAGAAGCGGTAGATCTGGGAGCTAGATTGATTCAACGAGAATTGTTTATTGATCATAAATCTGATTTTCAAGTAATGTTGGGCAAATTTGGAGTGGCTAGAAATGGAGTCATGGAAATAATTGGATTATTGAAAGGGAAAACAGATGTTTTGAAAAAATTAATTAAAAGATATGCCGATTCTCGTAGTAATAAGTCAACCTCATTCAAAAAGTTTGATTTTACTCAGGTGAATACTAGACAACTAAGAGGAGAAGTAGGGTTTTATTTAGAGGAAGTTTTTGATAAATTAGTTCTGATCAATCAAGATTTATCAATTCTTGAACAAACTTTATCAAGATCACATACTATCTATTTGGGTCAACTTCAAGTTGAATCCCTCAAACTGAGTGATCGTGTCGATGATATGTTATCTAGAGTTTCCTTGATTGGGCTGGTTTTTTTGATATTGTCCACAGTGACAGGTCTTTGGGGGATGAATGTAGCTGTTCCAGGAAGAGGTGGTGATAGTTTAGGTTGGTTTTTTGGAATTGTGGGAATATTAGTATTCATGATTATTGCCTGGGTTTACTTAGCAAATCATTGGGTTAATAAAGTTAGTGCTAAAAAATCTCAGATTTCAAGGTCAAAAAAATTACTTATTTGGATCAAATTTCGTAAATTCCGTTTCAAAAAGTTTTTTGAGGAAAGATTTAGTATGTTTAATCAAGATGATGATGGACATCTTCCCTTTTGAACAAAATTTACCAAGATCACATACTAATTATTTGGCTCAATATCAATATGAATCATTTAATATAGTAGAGTCTCTATAGACAGTTTTGAACTATTTGAGATGCAATGATATATATATATTATTTATAAAAAGGCAGAAAAATCAATGCATTGGTCATCAATATACTCATACAACTCTTTGAAACCTCTAGTCCATAACTTTTTTTTCTCTTTTATTTCTCTTTTTTCAATTCGTTCTGAGGTCTACAGCTAGTAACAATTATAAAATATTGAGTATGAGCTTTTCTCATCCAGTCTGGAATGTAAGCAATACTAGCATTATTAATCCCCATCCCCCGAGCATATTCTCCGTCATTGGGGTAAAAACTATCATTAATAAATCCTTCACCATTATCATGATCATAATCTTCAGGATCAGGAGTTTCTGGTTTGAGTGCTTTAAAGTTTTTCTTAACAGTTTTCACAGAATCTCTAGTATGAGGGAAATTTTTTTTTGTAATACACAATTCAACTCCTGGATGAAAATAACCCAAATGATAACTTAGTAAATGAGCTACCATATCAGATCTATGTCTAATTCTAACCATTGCTCCATGATATTTTTTCTCTTTTAAATGTTTGGAATCAGAACCAGAACTAGTTGCATCATAAAGTCTTTTTGTTTGGAAAAGTTCATTGTGGAAATTAGCAAATCCATTCTTTCTAACTCTTAGACCTTTCATAGTGATAACCACTGGTTTAAATCCTGCTAATTTGCAGTTAACTGCGGTCATGGAAGCCATTGCTGAACCTGATGAGTGTCCAGTAACCCATAATTCATAACTGGATTTTCATTTGAAGCATTCATAGCTACTTTATAGTAAGGATTAAATAATGATTTCATACTTTTGTAAAACCCGAATGAACCAAACGTCCTAACTTTTAACACAATGCTTTTCATAAACTTAATGAGCTGCATTCAATGTATCAAGTACAGTGTTACTAAACTGTTCCAAATCTTCCACTACTGATGAATCAATTTGGGGAGAATAAGGAGCAAAGGCTGCAAAATTTTCGATGGCTCCATCAATCCAAGCTCTTGATCCATTGAAAATTAACATGATTCTTCTTCTAGAATGATCAATCCCCACATAACCTCGATTGGAATGAATTTTTGACTCATGTTGTGTTTCTGCCTAATCAGGTCTGGCAAGATTTGGATTCATTCGACGAAGTGAACCAAGGATAGGGCCAGAAACTGGAGAAAATTGATTGACCATTGGTTGAACTAACAAAGCAAGATTTTGATTGTTTAAAGAAACATTAGGATGAAAACTAGAAGGTGTCATGTTTGAATTATACATTGATCCTTGAGGCAATTGAAAAATATTCGGATTCATTGGAGCTTGAAGAGTATTATTGACTGTTTGATTAGCAGCCGGATTAAAAGCTTCAACAATTTGTTTTGCTTTTTCAGAAGTTGAAGCTTTAGCAGCTTTTGTAACATTTGAGTTTTCATCTTTCTTAGTAGCTTTTTTGGTAGTCTTTTGAGTAGTTTTTTTTTCTTTACCTTTTTTAGCTTTTGGTGTATTGCAGACATTACCTTCTGAATAAACTATTGTTTTTTCAAATGATCCAAGTTTTGGTGTCTCAAAATATTTTTATTTGACAAATCTTATTTCTTTAACCTCAAAATATTATACAAATTTTCAATTTTTTCAATTAGGCTATCACTAATGTCAGAAAATGTTAATCCTGAATTTTTTAATAATTTTAAGTGTTCTACATTCCCAGTCCTTGAAATTTCGTTATCACTTGACCATAATTCACTTAAATTCAAATTCTTCTCTAAGTTTTCAACTTCTCCAATTTTCTAAATTTTCAATTTTGATGATTTTGTTATCTGATAAATTTGATCTATTCAAATTAGTTAAAATTTCTTATGTTTTCAATCTTTGAAATTTTATTTTTGCCCAAATCCAATACTGTTAAACTCATACCACTATATAGGTTTTGAATTTTTTCAATTTTAGTAGAAGATAATTGTAAGACTTGCAAATCAATTTACTTTTCCAAATTTTCAGTTTTGTTAATTTCATTATCTGTAAAAATCAAAGAAGTTATTTTACTTAAAATATCAATATTTTTATTTTTTTGATATGACAATATAAATAAATTTAATTTTCTCAAATTTGGAAACTTTTTGAAGTTCTCAACATTACTAATTTTTTTTTTACTTAATGATAAATCACGTAAATTTTGAAAGCTTTATGGAAATTCAACGATACAAACTAATGTTTTTTTCAATGAGAATCCAACATTTTTATTAATTGCTAAATTCTCAAGTTAACACATTGGATTATTTGATAAATCAATTTTTGATAATTCTGGACTAATTTCAGATTCTAAAAAATCTTCAATCAAACTATTATTAACGATCAATTCATTTAATTCAGTTGAACTTGTTAAGTATTCTAAAATTTTAATTGAATTAAAACTTAAATTCAAATAAGTCAAATCAACTAAAGAGTCAAAATTATCAATTTTTGTATATTTGTTTCTTGATAAATCTAATGTCTGTGACCACGGTAAGTTTCTCAAATTCTCAAAATTTTGAAACTTGATTTTTTCGTAAATATAATTCATTTAAATCAGTCAACTGATCAATGTTACTAATTTTTTTTCTAGGAGTTTCAGTGAATTTCAATACATACCCATTAACAAACTTTAAAGTTAAATTACTTTTATTTTGGTTATCATTAAATAAATTAGAAGATAATTTCCTAATATCCAATGAGTTTAAATTTGCAAATAGCTCAGGGTGATAATTTTCAATGGTTAAAGTAGAACTATTAGTGTAAATATATAATTGCTCAAGCTCTGGAAATTGACCATGAGCATTCGCGAAATTCAATCTATTGATATCAGCTCCTTTAAGAATTAAAACTTTTGTTTTCCTTAAATTGTATGAGCTGATAAATTAAAATGCTTCATCTTCAAAGTTTTAAGAACTCCTATAAGTCCCCGCGAAAGAAATACAAAGAAGGGAAACTTCTTTTGATTGAATCAATTGGTTGAGAGATGGAGAATTTTTTTAAATTGCTAAGTTTATTAATTAATTCGATAAACATTGTGATCATTTCTGAATAAGGATCTGGGTCAGTTTCTTCCATAAAATATTTAGATCTAACTTTTGAGAAATCCAACTCTTCAAGATATTGGGCATAGTGGGAAAAATAATTAAAATTTGCATGAACAGTATCTTAACTAAAACAAACTGTCGATTCATTAGAATTAGCAGGATCAGTAACATTGGTGATTTCCATAATTTTCCAAACCTGATCTGATAGTTCTCCGTCAGTTCACCATAAGGCTCTTCTTCACGATATTCTAGATTACTATCATCAAATCTTAAAGTTTTGAATACTTGAGGGCTAAATAAGGTCTAAAAAATCGGTTTTCAGTGACCAATTGTATCAATTCTCGGAAACTGAAATTGCCCCAAAGTGATAACAACACTGCGTTAGGACACTTTCGCAAAAGCCATGGAAGCTTTTTTTGAATCGTGCTGTCCTTGAAGATGTATAGGTAAATTGGATTGTTTGGGGTTTTGAATATAAAGAAATTGACAAAACTTGAACAAATTTCCCAACTCTGAGTTAAAATTATCTCAATATGGGGGATTCTTATATACCTCAGCGTAAACATTTTTATAAATCAGTGTATTATATATTATGTCAAATGAAAATAAAATTTAAAAACTTTATACCAAAAAAACAATGTGTACCAATAGTTATTTTTTTGATATCAAAAAGAAGTTATCAAACTGGATGGACCAAGGGGGTTTCCCTGTCACTAGAACTTTCTAATTCAAAAGAATTGATTAATTTTCAAAAGTCATTTATAGAGAAATAAAAAAAAATCATGAATCTTCCTTAACACACTTAATTTCAACTTATATAAAAAAACAAATCACCTGATGATTTTTTCAACTAATTTAAATGTTTTTGATTTTTTTAGGTGTAACGTTCAAACCCAAGTACGTTTCAAAATTGGTTGTGAGTTCACCGTTTAATCAAATTCATTTTTTACTAAATCATTAGTTAAGTCAAGAAAATAGTTCACTATTTGTGCCATTAAGATCACCCAAACTTGATAGTATGTCAGCTATTACCCCAAATTCCTAAGAGATTTTGAAGCCCACTTAGCATTATACAAGGTGTTTTTTTAACCAAGATAAAAATCAGTCAGAAAGTTAATGATTTGCAAGAATGTGCATAATAAGATCTGCCAGATATTGAAAGACCCGTTCAGCATCAATTTAAATTAGTTAACTTTTTTTGGCATAAACTTGCAACTCTTTGTCAAAAGATTTTGAAGTAGGTGATTACTGGCAAGATAAAACCCTCAACAAATTTAAGTTAATAATCAGTCGTAAAATTATATTTGAAATTTAACCATTCATTTGAAGGCCAATAACGGAGTATTTTACAGCTTTTATCTAGTTCACAGGAGTTATCGATTTTTTTGCTCTTCCTTGTTCTTAGTGTTGAGACATTCTATCAAGCGGTGTGAGGAGAAACAGATTTCTTTTTCTTCTTCTTCTTCTTCTTCTTCTTCTTCTTATTTTTCTTTTTTTTATTTTTACTACTACCATTAACTCCATTGAAGTTTGCTGGTTCAACTTTATTACTATTGGCAGCGGCTCCAGCTTTAAGTTCTTGTAATCTAAGAGCTTCTTGATTTTGAAAAGTTTGATAAGAAAATCTAGCTAATCTTTTAACCATAATCTTTGCTTCCTTAGCTAATTTATTATCAATCCCCAAAACTTTTTCCAATAAACGAAGTAAACTGTTATATTTTCTTATAGCTTCAGCAATTTCTCCACTTTGAAATTGCAAATTGACAAATTTTTTTTGAACATAAGAGTAATAATATTTTCTGACCCACTAAAAGTACGGTGATGGTTAATGAATAAATTGATTTGAAATCAAATTTAGATTGTCCATTAGTTTTATAATGTAAAAAAATTAATACATAATGATAAAGTTCAATAGCAGCAATAAGATTACCTTAACCATTTTCAATATAAGCCAAACTTAATAAGCTCATAATGATTTTATAAAAATCAATAACTCTGGTTGTTTCTTCAATAATAATGACTTTTTCTAAAATACTTTTAGCTTGATCAAAATCATCTAATTCAAGATAAACATCCAAAAACTTGTTCATGAAGTCCAAGAGATTCATACATCGCAGTGATACCAAATCCAGTACTCTGAGCTTTGGCCTTAACGGCTTCTTCATCTCTTTCGTCAACGGTTTTTGATAATCCACCAAAGAAATATTTACGCCCAGTATGCCAAACTTCTTGAGCTAATGAGGATGGAAAAATACTATCATGAATTTTTGGAAATAAATTAATAATATCAGAAACCATAAATACAGAAGTTTGAATAAAAAATGACCCACTAGTATTTGAACTATTAACTTTCTTTTTATTCTTTTTAAATTTAGTTTGAGTATCAGATTTTGAATCACTAGAAATAATGATTTTGGTTTTATCAAAAAATTCTTAATCAAAACTATGAATTCTTGCTTTTAATTGGAAACCAAATTGAATAGCAATTTTTCTTGGTAAAGATAAATCACTGACTTTAAAAAATTCAGCAATATCTTCTTTAGTGAATTCAAATCTATATCTTCTAAATGCTTCACTACATACTACTAAGATCAAAGCAAGCCAAATGAGAAGTTTCAGAAGTCAACCCAATGTTTTGAGCAACAGAATCATCATTTTCTTTACTACTAGATTGAAATCTAATTTCATCAATTATGGATTGTTCAGCTTCAAGAAGTTCAATGATGACGCTGATAGTTTAAGGTTCAGCGACCGCGTTCCCCTCTTCCACTGGTTTGGCAGTGGAATCAACAGGATCAGACATGTTTTAATTCATTTTTAGTTTCAATTATCCAGTATTTATATCAAATCTGGAAAAATGAAGAGTGAAAAACTCTGGAAAATTGTATTAAAAAGAATGCAGCAGCGCTGAGTTTTATCCGTATAACGCGTAATATTAGACAATATTTTATATTACTCCACATCACTCCATATAAATTTGAACCTAAAGTATCGAGCAAGATAAGCGAGTATTAATAAGATTGGGATTTCTAGCAATGGCCCAAAAGTTGCCGCTATGGCCTGCTTGCTACCTGAACCATAAATGGAGATAGCCACAACCAAACTCAATTCGAAGTTATTCGAGGCAGCAGTGAAAGTCTGAGTAATAGTTTGAGCGTATTCAGCGGAACAACCTCTTTTCCATTTATCTGGATTGGCTAAAACTTTCTCCTCGCACCCGCACAACAACAGATCGCCTTCCTCTTTATTACTGTAATTCTCGTTTCCTCTTTTACGTGGCACTTTGATGAAATAACGTAAAAAGTAAAAAGTAGCAAACCAAGTGATCATGAAATAAGCGATCAACGGAATAAAACATCTTAAAGCAGGTCCTATATGCTTTATAAAATCGTGTCCTTTTTTGATGAAAATGACAATAATAGTGTACAAAAGCGCTATCAATGACCATGGCGCAATGAAATTAAGTATCGTTTTCTTATAAAATTCTAATCCAAACGACTTTACCAGCGTGACTCTGATGAGTATTCCTGCAACCAATGGAACTCCTAGGAAAAATCCAACACTTTTTGCCACTGATGAATAAGTGACACCTGATTGCAAGTGATAATCAGCACCTGTGATAACATAGCAGAAGAAAATCTGGTACGGTGCATACAATATCACTTGTAGCAAAGAATTTATCAATACAATCAATGCACATAACTGAGCATCGCCATGAGCAATCTCGTTCCAAACTAACACCATGGCAACACATCTAGCCAATCCGATCATGATGATTCCAATACGGTATTCTTCCTCGTCAAATAGGGTCAACCAGGCTAAGCCAAACATCAAAAATGGACAAATTATCCAATTAATTACCAACGAAATCAATATAGACCTACCGTACCTCTTGAGAGGAGGATGCATCCAAATATCCTCCCAATTTATTTTACAGAATGGTGGTACCATCATTATAATCAATCCAACTGCTAAAGGAATAGAAACACCGACCACTTCAGCCCCATTGAACGAGTTTCTTGCCTTTGGTACGTAAACAGATAATAATATACCAAAGATTATGGCCAAAATAATAAGTAATGGCAACAACTTATCCATAAATGATATGTCTTTGTAAACATCCTTGAAATCTTTGACAAACCTCCTACTTGACATGGTTTAGTTTGGTTTGATTAGTTAATATTAATATCTTTTAAAATTAGTAATATTGAATTACTTTTAACTGAAAACGCAATTTTGAAAAAAAAATTAGCATCGAGCTCTCTACATCGTTACATTGCACGATGAAACGAGTCCCTTGTTATGGCATGACAAAAAACAATTCGCATCGACATTGAGATGGTTATCGTTCTGCACCAGTGAGTTATGACCAATTGCTGTAAAGGCCTCTCTCTCGTCTCTTAAGCGTTCTGGAACCAGGTAACAAGACTCAAATTGTTCGGGTAATTGATGGCCACAGATAAATAAGCAAACTAGTTGAAATCCCAATTATCAAATTCACCTTTTTTGGTCGGAGAAGAATTAACTTTGGCTGACATTTTCACCGCAACAGTGGTTGGTAAGTATTTCGGAAACATAGTCAAGTGAGTTTATCAAATCGCATCCGCGAATTAAAAATTGGTTTGATGTGATCAGACACACAGAGATACTTTCTGATACTAAATTTGATCCATCTTTCAAGTTCAGAGATCAACTGGTACAGCCTCCATCACGTAAATGCATTGTAGAACAATGATTTGGATGTCCTTTATATGAACGGAGTCAAGTAATCATATTTTTACTTACATAAAATTCACTGTCTAGAGGATATATGGCTTTCCAATAAACTTACATCGAATTGAAACCATTTATAGTAGCGGATCCTCTTTCAAGCGACAACTCAAATAACAAAAGAGAACTGGAATCGTTGCTCAACAAGCTTCTTGAAGACAAAATATTATTCAAAGAGACCCCAAAAACAACTTCAGGGCCAATTCAATTGGTATACATTGGAATAAACGAGTCTGCTGGGCATCTGAACGCCATCCACTAGAGAATGCCAAAGTTGATGAAGACATCATAAGATTACTGAAAGGTTATTGAAGTTTTACATGCTGAAAACAAAGTTTGGAGTTGTTTGGTCATCCACGGCCTAAGTCAGATCAAAAATGAAATTCACAGATGAGACACTTAAGAATAAAATGCTTCATTTGGTTTATTATTCTTATAAATTAAATATATCTCCTTTTTTTCTACATTTCCCATTGCTCCTACAACCCCAACTCCTAACACCATTCGTACAAAAAAACAAATCATTAAAGCTTTGAGATGCCATAAATAAATTCAAATTGATCTTCCGAGTGACAACTTTGAAAAAGGTGGATAATATAGTTCTAAAAACTGTTGAAGCATTCAGGGTATTTAATAATGCGCATTTTTCTTGTATATACATACAAAGTAAAGGGCTCAGGGCAATTGCACTGAAGTTTGGTAATAAATCTGAGGACAAAAGTAGAAGTTTTAAAAATTATAACAACAACAGGTTTGTGTGTTTGTACGGCGGTTGACTTTTTAAAGAAGTTGATGATTAAAATAAGAACGAAGTCATGTTTTTTCTTGTTGAAGAGAACACTGGTATCTTCTCCTGACTGGAGAATGTGGCATCATTCTCAGAGATAAAATTATAGATAATCGATAGTATTGCAAGTAGGTTGACCTCACATGATAAAAGTGTTTGATTGGTTTACGATCTCTTCATATTAATTATATATGTATTTGATATATGGATACGTTATGGAGATTCATTATATGGATTTGTTATATCGATAAGGATTCTCAAAAAAAAAAGTCAACAACTGTTTTAAACTTATCAACTGACAGGGAAATCCACTGTGACACCCACTCTACCAAGTCTGCCTGTTTTTCCAATTCTATGCAAATAAGATGATGGATCTGCGCGGCCCCGTCTGTCCACTGTCCACTGGCAAAAGTTATTATAATATAAATTGAGTCAATCTCTTCTTTTCATGAATTTTGATCTCATAATCTAATAATTAATAACTGGAAGAGATGTAGAGACTACTATACTAATAAAGATGATATCATAGAAACTGATAATTAATCATATTATAGTGGAAGATTATAGATAGCTAGTTCTTTCTTTAAATGAATGAATGAGTTTGAAAAGATCAATCAACATTGGGCATTTGGTACTGGGATGACAGTTAACAATTTCTCTCCTTCTAATCCTTAATCTGTATTAATCTATACGTTTACTATGTCTGACCATCAATCTGATCCCATTAATAAATCAAGAAAACAGCGGCGTGTGATCACTCACGACCATGCCAGTTGATTTAAAGTGAATTTCTAAATATATATCTTACTTTTAAACTAAATCACAAAAACAGTTCATTGGCTTAATACAGCAATTTTTTAGTCACGACATGTGATAATTAAATGAAATGAAAAACTAACCCAAAAAATTGAAAAGTTAATCACTCTTCATATTCATCGAAAAGACCCAAACTAATAAAAGTTTCATCTCCAAAATCTGATTCTTTGCAGCTTTTAAACTCATCGTTTCCATCATCATCAGAATCAAAATTATTTTTGTCCTCATCTCCGTCTTCCTCTTGCTCAGAAACCCCATCATATCTTGAATGATCAATTCTAATATTGATCAAATCTTCTGGTCTAAATTCCATAAAACTTGTAAGGTCTTCATTATTAACGGTAACATTCACCTTTACTTCCTCTTTAACATCATTTTTTTCTTCCTTGTTTTCTCGATTTCCTGGTCCAGTATTAACCTTTGAGGTAAAAAGTTTTGAACTTTCATTTTTTTGATAAACTTCACCATCACCAGTTAAAATCATTTTTTTAAAATTTTCAGTACACTCAATGTTATTTTTCTCTAACAAGAAATCAAAGATTGGAAAAATCTCTTTAGTTCCGATCAATAAATCATGATTTTGCCTCAAAGAAATCTTATTATTATTTTCTCCATAAATTTGATTTTTAGTACTATAAGATTTTCCTAAAAAATCGTATACTGGAATAGTATTATCAATGGGGATCATTTGTAATAACTTGGTTTTACCGTTATTATAAATTTTGATTCTCATACAAGTTAAAGTCCCCATAAATCTAATTGTTAAACAAGTTATGAATTCATTTTTGAGGAAGAAATGTTTGGAAATCAAATAGATCGAAAGAAAAGCACGATAAACACTTAATGCTTTATCATTTTTTGACAAACCAAGAAAGCATTGACTGATGGGAAGGGGCAACTTTTCATAAATGTTAAAATAACCTCCCACTTTTAACTCAAATAATGATTCTAAATCCCAAGGAAAGAAGTTATAACTTATATCGACTTCACTATCAATATTGAACGGCACTCGAGGAATAGTCTTACCAACCATATCACATATTCTGATACACTTTGTAAAACGAGCAATTATCTTGTAGAAGTTCAATTTACTTTCTAAGATAAAGCCTTGCTGGAGACTGAGAGTTTGGGGATTGATGAAATCCAAGATTTTCCAGATATCATTTTCATTTAATGTCGGGGGATTAATAGACATTGTGAAATTTTAAAGGACTGGTGAACAATCGAGGAGACTTTTTGGGGAAATTAAAATGAAAAGAAAAGTTATTCTTTAGTGAGTGCTTTGTGCAATTAACAGTCACGAAGCGCATTGAGAAACCCCTCAATTTTTGAGATAGCAAACTAAAAAGATCTTTAGTGAGTATAATGTCATCATCATGGATACTTCTTACAGTGGAAGTGGGCTTTTTAGGAATAAAATAAATGGTGATGAAAGTACCTTGAGGAAGGCACTGAAAGCTACCCATGAGCTAGAAAAGTTGCAGTTAACAGAATTGGAATCTGGTAAATTGCATCCATTTGTGAACACTCTAGCAGGAGAATTTGTTGATCCATTTGGAAGCTTGATAAGATTTCACTAGTACCATACCCAGTATCCTTTACTTCAAAATATCATAATCGTCTAAAAGTTATAAAGAAATGGCAGTTGAGCTCACGAGCCGATGACAGCCCCGGGTAATCCTGATTTTTGACGATTCGATCAAAAATTTGGTCAATTTTAAACAAGCAAAGCATTAATTTAAGGAAGAAAATGAGGAGCTCAGACATGACTCCCGAGGCCGTTCACAAGGATGTCGCTCGTCTAAGTATTTCTACTGACTTGGATAGACTGCAGGTGGTTTCCATTATTCAATCCGAGATCTCCAAAGACCCACCTTCATCTTCTTCATCCACCTCAAATGATCATCAAATGTTAAATCATAAAAGAAGAAGAAGAAGATCTTCAGTTCAAACCACCCCAACTACGAAAAAGAAGAAAAAGACAAAGCCACTAGAATTCCAAATTGATCCAGAATTAATCAATAAAAAGTTATCAATTAATGAAATTCGAGATTTAGTTTTATTTATATTTAATGAAAATCCCACTAATGTTAAATGGTTAAAACTAAATAATCATTTGAATATTAAAAAAGTGGTGTTTCTAATGATTCCTGGTTTATCAATTGATTTATTTAACATCAAAGAAAACAAAAAAACCTTCAAACCAATTGCCTTAACAGACAAGGTTAATGAAAACTTCCCAATTTTTAATGATTTTTTCAAATATTTAATTCCTTTAAAATCTCCTGGTTCAAAATTTAAAGTATATTCAACTTTCCATACTTTTACAAATGTTCCATTATCAAAATCAAAAAGAAAACAACAACAACAAAGTAATAAATCAATTAAGCTAAATGATTTATTAATGAATTTACCAGAAATGATTGAAAATAAGTATCCAATTCCAAGTGAACTAAGAAATAAATTAAATACTTCACAATTAGAAAAATCTATTGAAATCGATAATGATGAAAGTTGGGTAGAAACTAGAAATTTCCAACATGAAGGTTCGAAAATTTTTGCCATGGATTGTGAAATGTGTTTAGCGGGAATGAAACAAGTTTTAACTAGAGTTTCTTTAGTTAACTTTGAAGGGGATATTCTATTAAACGAGTACGTCAAACCAATTGAAACAATTACAGATTATGTTACAAAATATTCAGGAATAACTGAAGATTTATTAAAAAATGTTACCACTACATTGGAAGATGTTCAAGAAAAACTTTTAACCATTATAAGTGATGATGATATTTTAATTGGTCATTCATTGGAATCAGATTTAAAAGTTTTGAAAATTAAACATAAAAAAATAATTGATACTGCATTGATTTTTGATCATTATGCTGGTAAACCATTTAAACCATCATTGAAATGGTTAAGTTCGAAATTTCTTGATAAGATTATTCAAAATAATATAAATGGTCATGATTCAATTGAAGATTCTTTAACTTGTTTAGAATTAGTTAAATTGAAATTAAAAAATGGTTTTGAATTTGGTAAAAATGTTAATAATTCAATTGATATTTTTACAAAAATCAATAATAAAATCATTGACAAATATAATAATAGTAACACTAATGATATTGAAGAATTAAAAAAATCTTTACATAAATCATTAGTTTTAAATAATAAACCAGGAAATCCAATCCTTGCTAGTTATAGTAATCCAAATGAGTTAAAAATTGGTGATCGAATTCAATGTGATGATGATGATGAACTAATTGATTTAATAATTAATAATATTAA
>JBAKFZ010000173.1:0-27922 GCA_037355385.1 Saccharomycopsis sp. FM-2023a
CCCGGCACATGCGACGGAATAACCCGGGATAATGTTGTTCTTTTTAATGCAATCAGCTGCGATGAACACATGATTAGTGCAGACAATTTTAAAGATCAAAAATTTAGTCACGTGTCTGTATGGTCCCTGGACGGGTGACCCCTGTTTTTCTGATTTTCATGTTGTTCCAAGAAATTCAAATTTGAGATTTTTTAAAAATTGCAAAATAATTTTAAGATTAAAAATGAAAAAAAAAAAGTAAAACGAAACAATAGAGGCAAAAAAAGTAAAACAGCGCTATTGTTCGTCCTTTTACACCACACAAAAATTCAAAATCATAATTTAGCAACAAAACCCAACCTCCAAATTTTTAAAAATCAAAATTTAAATTCCCTCCTCCTTTTCTTCTCATCCCCCATCAATCCATCCATCATCAATCCATCTCCTTATCAAACCCCCTTTTATCTTCCCTTCTGCTGCGTCCGTTCTTATCGTCTGCTATCGATCCAAGCTCAACTATTCGTACCCAGCCCACCCACCACTTTGTGTCAGCTCTCGATCAACTGACAATTCATCTTTTTATTCTGCTTCAATGGTGTTACATTTGCCCCCATCAGCCCCTTCTCAGCAGCCTAATTCCATCCCTACTTTAGCCTCTTCCGTCAACCCCAGTTCAAATCAATACTTACCCCCTCCTCCATTAGCAATGTCTGCGGTAAACAATTCCAACGGTCACGATCCTCAATTGACCACTCCCAATGTTCGTCACCAAGCGTTGACCCATGGTGGACCCCCTCCTCCTCAACAATCCCTTCCTCTTATTCTTCCTCAACAACAGCAACAACAATCTCTTCCTCCTCCCCCGCAGCAACAACAACAACAACTGCAACAACAGCAGGGTCCTCCTCAAAATCAACTTCAGCAGCAACAACAAGAGCAACAACAACCTGAAGATCCTTCTTATTTGGAAAATGTTCAGGTCACAATAGAAACTTGGTTTGCAATTGCTTCTTGTCTTCATACAATGGGTGATGATGAAAAAGCTGTCCATGCTTATGATCGTATTTTAAATATTGACCTGACTAATTCTGTTGCTTTAACTAGACTTGGGAATTTATACAGAGAGAGAGATATGTTCAGTCAAGCTGCCGAGTTATATCAATCTGCATTGAAATCTGATTCAGGTAATGGTGAAACTTGGGGTTTATTAGGACATTGTTATTTAATGTTGGATGATTTACAAAGAGCTTATGCAGCTTATCAACAAGCTTTATACCATTTACAAGATCCAAACATTCCAAAATTATGGCATGGAATTGGTATATTATATGATCGTTATGGTTCATTGGAATTTGCTGAAGAAGCTTTTGCAAGAGTTTTAGAATTAGAACCAAATTTTGAAAAATCAACCGAAATTTATTTTAGATTAGGGATTATCTATAAACAACAAAATAAATTTACTCAATCTTTAGATTGTTTCAAATACATTTTACCTGATCCCCCATCTCCTTTAACTCAACCTGATGTTTGGTTTCAAATTGGTTTAGTTTTGGAACAGCAACAAGATTTTAATGGAGCAAAAGATGCTTATGAAAGAGTTTTACTGACTAGTCCTCATCATGCTAAAGTTTTACAGTTATTGGGTTGTTTATATTCTCAACAACCAGCTAGTTTCCATGATCTTGATAAAGCTTTACAATTATTAAGACAGTCTTTGGATTTAAATAAAGAAGATGCTCATACCTGGTATCATTTGGGTAGAGTATATATGGCTAAAGGTGATTATGGTGAAGCTTTTGAAAGTTTTCAACATGCTGTTAATAAAGATGCTAGAAATCCAACCTTTTGGTGCTCTATTGGGGTTTTATATTATCAAATTTCTCAATTTAGAGATGCTTTAAATGCTTATACCAGAGCAATTAGACTTAACCCTTACATTTCAGAAGTTTGGTATGATTTGGGTACTCTCTATGAAACTTGTAATAATCAAGTTAGTGATGCTCTTGATGCTTATAAACATGCTCAAAGATTAGATCCAAAAAATCCTCATATTAAACAAAGATTAGAACAATTAACAAGATATCAACAAGAAGGTTCAAACGCTCCATTACCTCCTCATCCAAATATGGAATTGAAATTACCTCAAGGAATGATTCCAAATACTCAAGATGCAGAATTTTCTCAACAACAGATCCAACAACAACAACCTCCTCTTCGTCAATTAGAAATGAACAGATCCAATAGTGGAATAAATCATAATAACAGCTCAAACCTTCTTCCACCTCCACCTCCTTTATTAAGTAATAATGGCAGTAATTCAATTGGAGCTCATCAAATTCAACAACATCAACCTCCCCCACAACAACCACAACAACAAAATCAAATTGTTCCTCCTCTTCTGTCTAATGGGAACAATAGATCAAATTATGTTAATCATGTTGAAGAGGCTCCAAAACCCGAATATTATTGGAATAAAAATAAACCAATTTCACCAAAACTACCAACTACTACTGGAATTTTAAATACTAACAGATCTTATCCAGATATTCTTAATTCTTCAAAAAATAAAGTTCCAGAATCAATTGTCCCAGCTAAAAGAAGTCATGAAAATGAAAATAAAACTGAAAAACCTTCACGTAGAAAATATTCCCCAATTGAAACTAAAACACCAGCGGTACTTCTTGGTTCAAATACTGGTAAAGAATCCACTTCAAAAATATCAATTCAATTTCAAGTTAAAGAAAAAACACCAGAACCAGTTTCAGTTGAAGCTCCAAGTCCTGCTCCTGCTCCAGTTGTTGCCCCAGCTCCTGCTCCAGTTGTTGCCCCAGCTCCAGCCCTAGCTCCAGCTCCAGCTCCCGAACCAGTTTCAAGAACTGCTGAAAATTCAGTTGAACCAAAAATTGAAAAAGAAGATGATCAAAAACAAAATTCTGATTTAAATCTTCCAATTGTTAAAGATGTTGAAAATAATGAAGATGAAGATGAAGAAATGAATGAAGAAGGTAGTGAAGGTAAGGATGAAGTTAAAGAACGAGAAATTGCTGAAGATGAAGATTATGATGATGATGAAGAAGAAGAAGAAGAAGAAGAAGAAGAAGAAGAAGGAGATAAGACAAAATCAAAACCGGTTGAAGAGAGAGTTAAAATAGAAGTTGAAACAAAAGAAGAAGTTAAAGAAAAGAAAGAAGAAGTTAAAGAAAAAAAAGAAGTTGAGCCAAAGAAAGAAGAGTCTGATTAATAAATTTAAAACTTTTTTTCTTTGTTGTTACTGATGTTGTTTTTTAAATAGTATTATTAGTTTTTTTTTGTTGTTATTATTCAGTGTGTTTTAAGTTTTTAATTATTTTGTTGAATGTTTTATTAACCTTATTTTTTATTGTTCTTTTTTTAACTTCTTTAACTTTTGATTATTGTTAATTCTTCCCTCTTTGAAAAAAAATTATTTTTCAAGAAAAGAGTGCCAAAAAATACTATTTTTCAACTATGACAATTTTTTTCAAAAAAACAACATTTATCGCAAACTTTTTGTTTTCCTTTACTTGATTATATACTGTCTTTTATTTATTATTCCTATTTTACGTTTATCATATTTTTATTAACAGTAGTAACCATAATTTAAATGAAGTAAAATGCGTTATCTTTTAGTAAATGATTTGTTAAACTGTCAAAAACAGTTAAACTGATCTTTTTTCGCTATATGAAGTTTACATAGTTCATATTACTACTGAATTATATTAATGTTTTCAAAAAAAAATCTACTATTTAATAAATCTATTTGAAAAATAATTCTTTTAAGATTCTTAAAGTATCGTCTGGACTTTTAACACTATGACCAATGGTTCTTTCATCGCTAAAGATTTCCCAATCATTACCACCTGGATAAGCTTTATCACCAAAGAAATGGATTTCTTTGAAATTTTGATCTTTGATGTGTTGAAGACAATAAGTTTTATCCCAACCGGTTGGGAAAACATCAAAGGAGATTTGCCCCCCAATGGAATAAGTCAAAGCCAAATCTGGAAAAGATTTTTTCAATTCAGAGACCATGATTTCCCTAATTTTATGGATCTTATCATATGCTTCAAAGTCATTTCTTTCTTTGGTGGAAGCATTTCTTCCAACTGGTGAGACATTGATCATCCCATTACGAAATTCAATAAAAGTACCTCTTCTAACTGGAAGATCAATTTTTGATAAATAGCCTAAAATCCATTTAGCTAATTCATTATATTTATCTTCACCAATCCAGTTAATAAAAGATTGGGAAGCTAAAGGTTTACCTAATTTATAAGCAGTCAAACCATTTTCACTGAAACAATAATCAAATTGATCCAAAACATCAGCACCAATTTGTTCCTTTTGTTTGGAAAGATCACTACCACCAACAAATCCAATAACGATTTTTTTACGTAATTCTGGTAATAAGTTCTTCATGGCTTCCCCAATTTCCAATCTAGCGGGGGTTAAAGTACCATCAACATCGAAAAGAGCAATAACACCAGGGATTTCTTTATCTGGAAATGAAGACATTTTGTATTAAGTATTAAAAAAGTTTTGATAATCTTTTTAAGAAAAAGCTGAAATGAAATGGAGGAACTTCGTGAATTTCAACGTGTTTTTTTGTTGTTTTTTTTTTTTTAATTTTTTAGTGGGCACGTGAGCAACACCATAAACAAAAAAAAAACAAAATTCAAGAATACAAGAACACAACTTTTTTCAATGTCAAAACATTTCAAATAATAATAAAATGGCCCAACAAGAAAGTCTTGTGGCCACTAGATCGCGTCGGGCCAATGCGGGGTCACGGCTCAAATCTTTGCTTCAAGCAGAAGAAATTTTGAATTATAATGATGATGATGAAAATGTGGATTTATTATTTCAAGAAAATGGTAGTGATGACGAGTTTGATATTGATGAGATTGAAGAAGATGATGATAATCAAGAAGAAGATGAGGAAGGTAATGATGATGATGATAATGATAATGATAATGATGATAATAATGACAATAATGAACGAAAAAGACTATTGAGTTCGGTAACTGATAATGAACAAGAATATAATTCAGATGAAATGTTTAGTGATTCAGATGAAAGTTCAAGTGGTGAAGAAGATGAAGAAACCGGAGAGAAAGAATTACAAAAACACGAGAAACAAAAGAAGCGAGAGCAGGCTAAAAAATTGAAAAATGAAAGATTCAAAATTAAACTAAATAAGAAACCAAAAAAAAAACCACAAATTGAAATGATTAATGCAGAATCTTTATTATCCGAAACTAGAAGATCATCAACTAGAACTAGTGCAGTTCAAAATAAAATTGAATTAGTTAATAAATTGAAAGAAAATGAAAAAAGAAAAGCTTTAACTAAGCCCAAACCTCAAAAAGAGACTCATATTTTAACTCAAGAAGAGAAGTTATTAGAAGCTATTGAAACTGAGAAACGAAATATTTTGGAATTAACCAAATTTCAAGAACAAGAAATTGTTAAAAAACAAAAAAGATCACAAATGATGAGTAATAAAAAGAGACTACATAATATAGTAAGATTTATTACTGAAACCAAATTTTTAACCATTGATGAAGAAATTGCTGAAAATAATAAACTCAAAGAATCTTTAAAGAAAAAGGAAAAAAGAGGTAGAAGAACTGATAGATATAAGAAAAAACATGAATCACTAATGGAAAAAAGTTTACAAGAAGAGAAAGAGTTTAAAAAATTCAAAGAAAGAGGTAAGTTAATTGAGTTTGGTTTAACTATGAAAGAAATTGAAATCATTGAAAAAAAAAGAGAGGAAGCAAAAATTAGAGAGGAAAAAGAGAAGAAAATCAAAGAAGAAGAGGAAGAAAAAGAGAAGAAAATCAAAGAGGAAGAGGTAGAAAAAGAGAAGAAAATCAAGGAAGAGGAAGAGAATAAACAAGAATTAAACGGTAACTCAAAAGTTGAAGAATCAGAAGCAAATAAAGAAATTTCTGACGAGGCTAATAAAAATGTGGGTCATGAAATTTTAAAAGAAAGTGAACCAACGGTAATCGAAGAAGCAAAATCTACTGAAGAAGAGAAAGATGAGATAAAGATTGATGATGCTGTTGAAGAAAACCTAGATGATAACAAAAAAGAACAACCAATTGAACCAAAAGAAGAAGCACTGATTAAGCAAGAAATAAAAGAATCAAGTTTGGAAAAAATTGAGGAAGAATCAGAATCAAAACTTTCACCAAATGGTGATACAGAAAATAAAGAAATTAATTTACTGAATAAAGCTCTAGAAACACAACCCGAAACAATTAAAGAAGAATTAGTTGAAAAAATTGAAGAAGAATCAATTCCTTTGGAAATTGATGAATTATATTATAATATTCCACCATTAAAAGAAAGGCCATATCAAGGACCGAGCTCAAAAATCTTTAGAAATTATATTATATTTGAGAATTTTGATAAACCAAAAATTTTAGAAGATAAACAACAAATCAAATCAATGACTCTTGGTGAACAAGCAACTTGGTCAGGTAATAGAAGATCCGTCAATGTTGAAAGAATTGTTCATATCAAACCAAATAAAGATTCAGAAAATTTGGATGTTAATAATTATAAAAGTGATTTATTTATTCCTTATAATGAATTGAAGTCAGAAGAATTTGAACAGTTATCGAAATTACCAAAGTTAGGTATCACAGAGAACTTAAATAATCAAGATGATGAATTTGATAAAAATGAAGAAATTACCAAAGAAATTGTCATTAATACACCAGCTCCTTCATCGATATATTTACCTAATGGTCAAAAAAAGACATGTTTTATTACAGGCAAACCTGCTCTATATTTTGAACCGAGAACCGGGATTCCTTATAGTAGCGTGGATGCTTATAAAGTAATTGACAGAATCAAACAAGGAGATTTTGCTTGGTGTCATCTTAAAGGTGGTAGTGCTGGTTATGTATTTGCAAGACATGGAGAACCAAGACATGCAAATGGAGTTCCTCCAGGATTTTAACGATTTATGAAAATTTTACAATTGCAATATATAAAATTATTCAATAATTATCATGACTTCGTAAACTAACTTCTATTCAAATTTTTCAATTTTTCTTCTTCAATTTGTTCAAATTCTTTTTGTTTTAATTCTTGAGACTCTTTATATCTTTTCAATCGGTTCAATTCTCTGATTTCCCATTGTTTTTCTTCTAATTCAACATCAACATCATCAGTATCATCGATTCCTCCTATATCTTCCTCATATAACTGTTTTAAAGTTTGTTTTGATTCAATTTCTAATTTTATTTGATGTTCAATGTTATTTAATGCTCTTTCTTTGATACTTTCGGCGTTTTCAACTGAATTTGATGAGGTTTTGGGTTTTTTGGAGATAAAAGCAAGTTGTTGAATTTCTTCCTCACTACTTTCTTCTTCTTCTTCTTCTTCTTCTTCTTCTTCTTCTTCTTCTTCTTCTTCTTCTTCTTCTTCTTCTTCTTCTTCCTCACTCCTCTGTAGACCCACTCTCACTTTATTCTGAGTTTTTGTCTTGATATTTAGCACTTTGTAGGCATGGTTTGATACATTATCCTTCTTGATAATAACCGGTTTTATAATTTTTGGTTTTCTTGTCAATTTTTGTGATTTTCTTTCATCTTCACTGCTTTCTTCTGATGATGACGAATCTTCATTACCTTTCCCTGCAAAATATCTTTGTAATTTCGGTGGCATTACTTCTAATCAGATAATTGAGCAAAAAATGTTCAACAATTCCACAAAAAATGTAAACATTGAAGTCACATGTCAAACAAATAATTCAAAATCCTCAGTTTAAAATCAATTTGACCCCAAGATTGTTGAATGGAGAGGAAAATGTTTAAACAAATCATTAAAACCGTTCCTCCCTCATCTTGGAAAGCCTTTAATAAACAATTTTCCACTACAGCTATCAACTATCATGGAATTGAATATTCACCGGGAACCGATGAGGAAACTACCCATTTCAATAAATTAGCCGCAAGTTGGTGGGATGTCAATGGACCACAAAGAATTTTACATAAAATGAATATCATTAGAATGGATTTCATTCAAGAAACATTGAAAAACAAGATCAAACTAAATGATGAATCTACTGAAAAAGATGAAGAAATTTATGTACCGGGTTATGATTTAAATTTGTTACCAAAAGAAATAACGAATCAAATCATTAAAGATCAAAATGATAAGAGAATTAAAGAATATAATAAATTACAATTGAATTGTTTGGATATTGGTTGTGGAGGAGGAATTTTAAGTGAATCTTTAGGTAGATTACCTATTGTTAAATCTGTCAAAGGATTAGATTTGGCCAAAGAAGTTTTAGATATTGCAAGAAAACATCGAGATTTAGATCCATTGATTAAGGAAAAAATCAATTATGAATTAAAACCTTTGGAAATTTTACCAAATGATGAAAAATTCGATGTGATTACCATGTTTGAAATTCTTGAACATGTTGATGATCCTAAGTTTTTTTTAAAAAATGGTTTAAAACATTTAAAAGATGATGGAATTTTATTTTTATCTACCATTAATCAAGATTTTGTTAGTTGGTTCACTACCATTTTTATGGGAGAGTATATCTTGAGAATTGTTCCTGTTGGTACTCATCATCTTGAAAAATATATAAATCATCAAGTCCTAAATAACGTGGTGGAAATGGATAATAAATTTGAAGTCATTAATGCGAAAGGGGGATCTTACTTACCTTTTGTGGGTTGGTTTTTACATAGCAATCCAGATTTCGGTAATTATTTTATGGCCATTAAGAAAGTCAAAAAAGATTAATAAATTTGGTTTGTTTATTTTGCTGTATAAAATTTATGTTATAATGTTATTAGAGTCGAATTTATTTGTAAGTTAATTTTTATTAAAATTATGATCATTGTAAAAAAGAAAAACCAAAAGATAATACCGGAAATGTCCCCATCTATCTTTCAGTTAGAGTTCTGATAATCAAAAAGACACATTATAAGATTGACATTCTGCATGTTGAAGAAAGTCAATTAAAAACCCATTTACACGTGCCACACTGTAGGGCTAATAATATTGAAAAAGATAAAATCCAAAGTTTCAGGGCTTTAGTTTTTGTGACTGTGTTTTGAGCCACAGCAGGGCGTGCAACGCACCCCCGGTCCGAATAAGGGAATTCCGCCCCCAATTTAGAGCGAGGAAATTCGATTTTGCAGTGGAGCTTGCCAGAGTGTGTGAGCGCAGAGAAGAAAAAAATTATCTGAATTTTTTTGTTAAAAATCACTTACTTTTATAATACTCAAAAGGATCTTAATATAATAACAAAATGGCTAAATTCATCAAGTCCGGTAAAGTTGGTATGTATCTGTGAGGATTAAAGAAAAGAAGCCAATCATTTGGATAGTATTTTGAAGAATTGGAACTTCGAAAATAGTTGAATATTTGATAGAGTGATGAATGAAACAAGGGGGAAAATCGATGGTAATTATTGAACTATTCGTAAAATGATATAACGATGATAATAATGTTTTTAATGTATCGAATTTATTTACAAGTATCGAATTTTTGATTGTTGATTGTCAAATTTGAAGATCTTGAATCTTTCTTTGTTTGGGTGGAAGTTTCTTGTTAAAGATAAAGAATTAATGAATAAAGATAGTCATTTATAAATCAACGTTTACTTTGATATTGTTTTTTTGATTCTTAATGTTAGAAGGATTTTGAGATAGATTAAGAAAGTTTTTTGTTGATTTTTCATCAAGTGAAAAATTTTTGAAATTTTTTGTTAGAGGGTGTTCATTTCATTAAAACTGTCCGTATCGAATCAGTAATGTTTACTATGAAAATGTGCTGTGAAAAATCAATTTTTTTGTGGAAGTATATCTTTTACAGGTCAAGTTTTTGGAAAAATCAAAAATATTTTTCGATGTGACATCTTTTATCAATAATACAATAAAAATGATTATTTCAATCTTTCCAAAATAATTCAAACAACTTACTAACATATTATTTTAGCTATTGTCGTCCGTGGGCGTTTTGCTGGTAGAAAAGTTGTGATTGTTAAACCACACGATGAAGGTACTAAGTCTCATCCATTCCCACATGCCGTTGTTGCTGGTATTGACAGATACCCTTTGAAAGTTCACAAAGCTCATGGTGCTAAAAAAGTTGCTAAAAGAACTAAGATTAAGCCATTTGTGAAGGTCGTCAACTACAACCATTTATTCCCAACCCGTTATACTCTTGATGTCGAAGGTATTAAATCTGCTGTTACCTTAGATGCTTTAAGTGAACCAGAACAAAGAAGAGAAGCTAGAAAAACTGTTAAAAAAGCTTTTGAAGAAAAACACCAAGCTGGTAAAAATAAATGGTTCTTTACCAAATTAAATTTTTAAAACAGTTTTAAACCAAATATTTTTCCTTGTTACTATATATTAGTTTAATTCATGATCTTTTTACTATAAAATAAAAAAATAAGTTCGCAGTTGTAAGATATAATTTTTTTTTTTTGTGTATGTATTTGAATTACATAATCGACTCATGTGGTTTAGGTTTAAGAAGACACACATTTACAAAAAAAAGTTGCTAAGACTAGTGAGGGGTAGTACGGGAGTACTGGGCTTGGAGTTTAGATTGATTATATAGAAAATGGTGAATACAATCATTGAAAGCAGAATTTCTTGGTGTTAAAAACATAATTGTTAAAAAAAGATTGATGACGAGGGTTTGAGTTTGACAGAAAACGTCTTGTGTCAAAGAAAATCAAACTCCACGCGCTCTCTGCAACTAAATTACCTCTACCATCAACTTTCGGAGCTCCATAAAGTCGGTTTGAGGTCATCAAGGACTTCCAAGACCCTTAAGTCATACTTTAAATTTTAGTAATTAATAGAAAAAAGAAATGAAAGATGAGAAACGGTTGAAGTAGCTCCGTTATTTCTGCAGAATCTCTGATATCATCAATCATTTGCAATTGAGGCTAATAAAGGACTTAGACAACAATAAAAATTTACCGACTAATTTGCATTTGAGTGAATTACCATTTGATTGAAAGTGATTTTAACCAAATATTGTTAGAATTACAAATTAAACGACTGATTCAGTTTATAATATATAAACAATATACGCTCGCCTCCGCTAATTGCTAAAATATTTTTGCTTTTCCTTCTTCCTTCTTTTCCTTCTTCTTCTTCTTCATAAGAAACTCAATTCTGATTTCACTAGTTACTAAGCGTCCTCTACTGTCATCTCCTGTCATACCTATCATACATTGCTCAGTCTGTCCTGTTCTAGTGCTGCTGCTGCTTCTCCCACGCAATATTTTCTCTACTGAAAAAAAAAACCCCCTTAGAAAAATGGCATCGGTCTCCCAGAGCATCATCGACTTGTTTGTGGACAACTTGTCCTCTTCTTTGCTCAAACAGGCCTACCTCCCCGCTCCAAGCCTCAATCTCGAAAATGACACCTTCATCAACCACATCCGCCGCGGCTTGTTGGATATTAGCAATCATGATCCTTTGTATTCCATCCGGAAATTATTTGCCTTGTTGAAAAATGTTGATCTGAACATTCAAAACAAGAAAATCATCCTTTTCTTATTACACCTTATTGTCGATTTGATCCATAACAATTTCAAGAGACTTGGGAACATCCCTAGACATTTTGTCCCTAGTCTGGTCTTTTCAAGGTATGGTACTTCTCGTCTTCGAGCTTCTCTTGGTTCTGTTATCAATTCAAACATCAAAGTTGACCATTTGGATTATTATTCACCTGATGATTTATCAAATACTACGGTTGTCGAAATCTTAGATGAAATTGGTCTGTTGATCTCTAATAATTTCCCAAAATTAGAATATCAAAATTTTAGAATTAGTAATTCTAATAGTTATTCACAACCTTTATATCATTATACTCCTGACCCTCAGAATCAAGAAATTGATGATCTTTGTGGCGAGATTTTATCTTTTATTTCAAACACTTGTCCGATTCAATATCATAATTATTTGACCAAAAAGTTGTTTACTATAAATACTGATTTGAATTACTTTTTTAAAATTGTACAATTTTTACAATTTGCCAGTTTGACAGAAAACAATTTGTTAGCTCAGTATTTTGATTTTGTTGGGGAATTTTGTAAAGCTAGTCAAAATGACATTGCTTTACAACAGTTATTGTTGAAAAATTTAACTAGAGCAATCAGAATTTGGATCTCTTATTTTCCTCAAGATTTTTTGACTAAAACCAATTTGAATAATCCAATTTCTTTCATTTTGGCAGATAAATCAATGACGATTTTTGAACATATGTCACATCATTTAACAAGATCTTCTGATTCTATCAATTACAGATTCACTAATAAAGGAAATTTCGCTAATTCTTTAGTTATGTTATTCTTTTTAAACCCTACAGTTTTCAATGATTTTTCAAAAGTTTTGAAAACTCAGTCCTTAGACACAGTTCAAAATAATAGCCAATTATCTTTTTTAAATACCATTAATAACTTACCCCCTCAAGGTTCTGAAGATCCCGAAATTGTTGATCTTGCTGATATCTGTGTTTTAATAACTGGACTAGCGTCAGTGATGTTTGCTTTTGATAAAAGTAATCCAATCATCAAATTTTGGCAAGGTTTTAATGAAAATCTTTACAAAATTTTAAAATTCCCAGAAATCAATTATTATAACTTTGAAACTGTATCAGTTGAACCACCAACACAAATAGCAGTTTTGGATTATAATGTGGGGAAATTAGATGAGTTAAGAATTTCTTATTTTTGCTTTTTAACTTCAATTGATTCCTCAACTTTTACTAACTTATTTGATAAAATATTGAATGACAATTTTAATAAAGTCAGTTTGCATAGAATTTTATTATTTGTTTCAGGTTTAAGACTATATCAAGAATCTTCTGATGGAGAAGACTCAACTTTTTTGAGTCGAGCGGTACCATTTTTGAATAATCGAATTACTAAATTTGTGGAAATTGTGGAAAAATCTAAAATTGTTAACAGTTTTTCTTCTACTACTACTAAATCTTCAAAGGCTATACCTTCCAATAGTGCTGAGTCTTCCAAAGTCATTATTCGTGCAAGCAATAGTGATTCATCATCTTCAACCGCTGAAACATCTAATGATAACATTAATAACAGTTTCAATAGACCTACATCACCAGGTATTAGCGGATTAAGATCTCGCACTACAAACAAAATCAAGCTGCAATCTCCAGATCTCAAAATCAATACCATTTTAAGTGCAAATACTACTTCTTCAGATACTGGTTCATATAGTAATGATGATTCGGTAACGCTAACTTCTGCTGCTTCCAATAAATCTATTTATGGAGAAACTGTTAATTTAGCCAAACTGATTTTCAAAGAACGAAAATTAACTGGTCATCAATATCATATGCATCGTCGTGGTGGTTCAAATGAAAAAATACTACCTAATGATCTGGAAGTTGAAAAACCTAGTACTTTGAATGATTTCCAAAGCTCTTCAAGTAGTAGTAATGATTTTCTGGATGTTACTCTGGTAATTACTGTCATGAATAATGATAATGAAAATATGACTTTGTATGATAACTTGGCCTATCAACAAAAATTGACTAATCCTGTATTTGTGGTTAAAAGAATCTTATCTAATTTATTTGCAATCATGAAAATATCACCATTATCATATATTTCTCCTAGTCAGCTTGATATTTCAAAAGAATTCAACTTTGATGATTATCCTCAACTAATTGTGGTTATGAATGCTGTCA
Source organism: Saccharomycopsis sp. FM-2023a (assembly GCA_037355385.1). Taxonomy (NCBI): domain Eukaryota; kingdom Fungi; phylum Ascomycota; class Saccharomycetes; order Ascoideales; family Saccharomycopsidaceae; genus Saccharomycopsis; species Saccharomycopsis sp. FM-2023a. The sequence goes on from JBAKFZ010000173.1 coordinate 13,723, forward strand.
TTTGTGGGTTAAAAGAGGACTCTGGAACTGAATTGTTTCAAGTTAGTAAAGGATTATTTGAAGAAATCATTAATCCTAATTTATTAACTAAAGATTTCAAAATGCCATTCAAAAGCGAAAATGAAAGAATAGAATATTTGAGAAAAATTCGTTATGGTTCAGAATTATCTAATACGTTGTGCATGTTTTCTTTCAATAATTTCGTTAATGATCATCCAAATTTTCATGTTATTGTTGATATTTGTTCAAAATTAGTCACTGTTCAAAATGAAGTAGTTAAAGAAAACATTGATGTTATTGTTGCTAGTAATGTCAATACGGGGTTTGAAAATCCTCAGTATCTACTAAAACAGTTTCATAGAATTGATCAGTTTTTGATCGAATCAATGACCTTTACTGATATTAAGTTAGTTAAACTAGCTATTCAAGTGGCTAAAACTCTTGAACAACAATATCAGTTTTTTGGTTTACATTCTTCAAAACCTCATTTAGGTGCAAGATTTGATTTATGGGAATTGAAAGGCTTCTTCTTTGCTTATCTTGATGAATTTCGCCAAAATGAAGTTTCTGGAGTTATGGAATACAGAAAAAGACTTAGGGCATGTGTTTTGCAAAATGTCTCTGGTCCTTCTCCTTCATTAACAAAAACTTGGAGAAGTTTGTTTGATAGATGGAAAGAATTATTGAACTTTTTTACATTTAATGATATTAAGCAATTAAAACCATATGATGCTACTGCTAATACAATTTCTTCTTTAACAGGAGTCATGCTAGACATTGATGATAGTTATAAATCAGAAGTTGTAGAGTTCATTGAACTGAATTTGAATTTATTTCAAACTGATAATGCTATTCTTCATGCTTTTGTTAAAAATTTTTTAGTTGATAACATTCATCCGAAAAGTTTTTCATTAGTGGGGTTGGTGATCAAAAAATTTCTAGAAACTTATGATTTTGATAATGCAACTGAAGCTTCAAGATATAGTGTTATGGATACGATTTTACTGCTATTAAAATCTTTTTATAATACTAAAGATCGATTATATTTATTTGATCAAAGTGTTCTAATCAGTGAATTTTCTCTTATTCTTATCAAAATGACCAACAAATTCAATTGGATTGGAAGTTATCAAATGAAGATTAAAACTGCAAGTGTATATGCAGATTATAATATTACTGAAATTTTAGATATGGAAGGCTCGGTCCAAACTAGAAATTATTATTTACAAGTTTTAATTGGTTGGTTATATGACTCTATCAAATCAAATGATGGGTTTAATGGTAAAGATCTATCAATAATAGAAGATTTAAAAGAGAAATTATGTTTTCAAGTTGCTAGATCAATCAATTTAATCACTAATAACTTAAAATTATGCCCAATTAAGACTTTACATCACGATGAATTATTAAAAGAGAATCAATCAACCATTGAAAAATATTTCAATGCAATTCTTTTAGCTCTTGAAAAATATGGAGGAATTAAAGGTAAAAAATTGAAAACAAATTCTCGTATAAGATCAATTATTGATAATCTAATTATTGGGTTAGGTAATTTATTTGCTTCCAATATTGATAATGCATTAGATCGATCAATTTTATTGGGATATCAAAAAGATAAACAGATTCAATTGGTTTTCTTCAAAATTTTTACAATTTTATTCAAAAATGGAATTGTTACCAATTATTCAAAGATTAAACAACAACAAGAAAATAATCAAAATGATTTTATCAATTTTTTAGTTGATAATCTTGATATTGTTGTTGCCTTTGTGGAGAATTGTCCTTCGAATGAAATTGACTTGATGGCTTATTCTTTATTATCTGCTTTTCAATCAAGAGGTAAACATTTAGATATTATTGAAAAACTAATTAAATATGAGGTTTTAACAGTTAATCAGGCTTCAACTGTTTTAAGACAAAATACTGTGACTTCAAGATTATTGTATCTGTATGCTAAAGTTGAAGGTAAAAGTTATTTGGTTGATATAGTTGCTCCTGTCTTGAACGAAGTTTTGGAAAAAAAAGAGTATTTTTCTGAAGGAAATCCTAAAGATTTGGAGTGTTTTGAAAAACATTTGGAAAAGTTAGTTAATGTAATTTGTGATTCAACTGATAAGTTTCCGATTTCTTTTAAATATATTTGTTATCAAATTCGAAAAAATTATACAGAAACTTTTAATAAATCAGATTATTTAAATGTGGTTGGGGCCTTTGTTTTTTTGAAATTTATCTGTCCTTCAATTGTCAACAATGATTCCTTTGTTAATAATGAACAGTTTTTTTTGAACGAAGAAATTACCAATTCGTTTTTACTATTAGCTAGATATTTACAAGGACTATCCAATAAGTCAATTCATAATAATTTAGCTAATAGTTATTTGCGTTGGAAAGAAGCTGAAGAAAATTTGTATTATGATGATCAAAATCCTATAATTTTAAGGAAATTGGGTGGAAAAATTCAAAAATTTTTGAATGAAGTTTCTCGGCCATTGAATAAACCAAACTGCAACATTATTGAAATTAACTCGAATGATATCTTATATTTAAATAAATTTACTTATGAAAATATTTTGAAAGTCAGAAAATCAATAATTGATCCAAAATTTCCCAATGATTTAACAAAAGAAGAAAAATATTCGAAATATCAAAAGTTAGATCAAGTTTTACTGGTTTTGAAGACTCCCACTTTAACCAGGCAATATGTTATTCCAAAAAGGATTAAAGAAGAATTTCCAAAAATTTATGAGTTTATGCAAAAAATTCAGATGATTGGTTTCAGTTCGAATTTGTCATTTCCTTTCGTAAAACAAATAAAATTTGAAGGCGTTCCAACCATTGTATTTTCTTATTATCAATATCATCAATTTAAAATGAAATCAATTTATGGGATTTATATTTTTTTACAATTTGTCACAGATTTATTAAGAAAACCATTCTATTTTGTTTTAGATTGTACAGATTTTGGAGATTCACCCAATTTATTTACCAATCATTTTATTATTGAGTTATTAAATGAAGATTTTTTCAAATACTTGAAAGGAATTTTTGTTATTAATCCAAATTGTGCTTATTTAAAAGCTTTGGAAACTTCTGCTAATAAAAACAATGATTTACCAATTGGAGATATCTATGAGCTTTCCGTTAGAAAAATCAGATTCATCTCAACTTTTGATAATCCTGAATATTTGGAAATTTTTAATTTGTGTGAAAGAACCACTAAAATTACTTATGAAAAGAAAATCACTTTTCAAGTACAAATTAATGATGAAAATCAAAACTTGTTGGATTCAAAGTTACTGATTGCGGGAGAAAATATTCATATTCATTTAAAAAAATTATTTTTTGGAAGATTTGTTAATTTGGTTGAAACTTTAAAACTTCAAAATTATCAGTTAATTTTTCCATCGAATAATAATGAAATCAATTTAATTAATGATAATAACGGTAATAATTACAAAATCATAACTAAATGTGTTTTACAAATTTCTGAAGTCTTCCATGTTAGTAAAAATAAAGTTTTGTCTAAAAAGTGGGATCTTAAAATTGAAGATGATCAGAATGGAAACGATGACAACAACGACAGTGATGGAATTAAAACTTATTTGGGAGATATTTTGAATCTTTCTTTTTCTGGGGTTTTATCAATTGATAAAGATATTAGAACTCAAAGTAGTTATTTACTTCATTTATTAGTACGAAAAACTGATTATTTCAAAATTGATTCTACTTCAATATTTTTTAATCCTGAAAAAGAAATACCTGAAGAATGTGTTTGGCATGTGCAAAGAATTTCAAGAGAAATTGCTAAACAGAATCCAGACTTTACTTTAAGTATGATCAAAGGATTCTTTCGAGTTTATGATACTTCAAAAAAGTCTGATAAAAAAAATTTGTTAGTTTATATTGTTCCATTTTTGGAAAATATTTATGAGTATATTCATTGTTCAGAATCATCAACTGGGGTTGAAGATACGATTAATATTGTTAGAGAACTTGTTAAATACTCAAACGATGAAACAACTTTCTTTATGTTCAAAACCATTGTTTGGAATGTTTTATGTTATCAAGATGAATTAACAAAAATTATTGTTGAACAAATTTTAGAGTATGTATTGGAAACTTATTTTAATAATGTTGAATTGAAAGAAAATTTGATAAAAAATTGGTCAAAATTTATAACCATGATAACTGAATCATCGACTTTAACAATTTGTTCAGAAATTGTTAATAAATTAATAAAAATGGGTAAATCTTATAAATCTGGAATTGTTACTACTGAAAAAACTTTGAATGAAATGGAAATTTTAATGAAAATGTGTGTATATTCATTTTTCAATTCAAAGCATCAATATCTGAAATTTTTCCCAGAATTACTTTTTATATCTACAATTTATAGTGGGCTTGGTTCAAAAGAATTTAGAAATGATACTTTTAATTTGGCTAATTCATTATTTTATGTTTTTAAATATGATGATGAAGGGATATTGTTAAAAGAAACTACTAGCGTTGATGAAATTTTAGATTACTTAGACGGAGATACTGCAAAGTTAATTTATGGATTAAACGTTGAAAGTAATAATGGATCATATAAAAATTTTTTACAAAGGAGAAATGAAATTTTTGGTGATATTTCAAGATATACATCACTTTGTACAAAATTTGTCAAATTTATTAATACATTTGAAAACAAAAATTTAAGTAAACGTTGGAAAGTTACATTAATACATTATGTCTATGATCTATTATTAAAAGGTACTGGATCATTACATAATAGAGCGGTTATAATATTTGGAATTTTAGCTAGCAAAAAACTAAATTATAGAGTTTTCATGGAGTTTATTGATAATTGTTTGAGTTGTAATTATTACGAATATCAAAATAAACTCATGTACTCAAAAAATTCAATCAGTTCACTTTATGCATTGAGTTATTGTCTTGAAGGCTTGGAACCATTCAATGGACTTTTATGTTTTAATTATCTTTGGATTGAATTGACATTATTGTTAAGTAATGACTTAGTGGTTAATGAAATGGCAGTTAAAGTTTTGATTAAAATTGGTAAATTTCTTTTAAAAAAATTTAATGAAAAGAAGTTTATTGAACCAGAAATAGGAGATTTAGGATTTGATAGTAGAAAACCATGTGAAGGATCATTGATTAGGTTTGAAAAACAAATGGGATTCTCAATTGATATAAAAAACTGTGAAATTTATATAACGTTTATGTTTTTAAAAAATTCCCAAATACCTTACTTGAAGTTACAAATTATTGAATTAACCAAAATTTTTATAAAATTAAAAATATTTATGAGAAACGAGAAGGGAAAAGAATTTAAATTCAATAGTTTTTTGATTCTATTATATTTGTTAATTGAACAAGATGAATTTTTTGAATTCTTAAAAGAAAATTCAATTTTTGATGAGGAAAATGTTGAGTTAAATTCTGATATCAAAATTCCAAAGTATTTGATTAAATATCTTTTAAATGATGATGAGATTATTTTAACTTTATTAATAGTTTTGATAACGTATTATCAATCATCAACTATTGAAATTAAAGAAAAAATCAAATTATTAGTTTTATTAAGATTCATCAGTGAAAAAAATCCTCAAAGTTTGTTAAAATTAAGATCAGAATTATCAGATTTATTAGAAGTTACTAGAAATCAAGCAAATGATTCATTAATTGCTTTAACCATTGCCATTGATATTTTCAAAATAATAATAAATATCAAAGAAGACTATGAATTTAATTATTCGGAAGAAATTTTAAAAAAATCAAAAATGTCAGGTATAAAAAATTTTAAATTTTATAAACTTGAAAAAACTGACCTATCAAATCAAGAATTTTTATTATTATTCAATAGTATTAATGAAATGGGTTTAGCAAGTGCAAATTATTTTGGGAAAAATTGATTTTTATGTTTAATTTAAGGATTCAATTAGTTTTTGTTAAATTATGTAAGATATTCTAAACGTAAAACGCGAAATTTTAACGCCAAAAAATGTAAACAAGGACATCAACAAATATTTCATCATTCCCACAACATGGAAACCCCTGATGAAACTGAAGTATTAGCAGTAAGTTCTCAATAACATTTCTCAAACAGCAATTACTAACCATTAGCATTTAAAAGCTAGTATTTGGTCAACGGTTTCCAATATTATCGAACAAGAAACCAATATTCTATCAACTACCGCCACGCCCACTTATACTGCTGCCTTGGTGCAATTAGTCTTTGACCAACTAGTTCTGGTGGGTGAGGATCTTGAGGCGTTTGCCAATCATGGAGGCAGAAAAACCATCATACCGGATGATTTGTTAATGGTAGTGAGAAAGAATCAGCATTTGAAAGATTTATTATTAGATGAGTTGAAAGTTTTGAAAGGAGAAAAAGTGGAAACCAAAAAAGAAGAGAAAGCGTTACAAAAGGAAGAAGATAGTGATGAAGATGATGAGTTTGATGATGATTTGGAATTTTAGTTATTTATTGGGAATTAGTAAAGGGTAATGTTTATCTATTTATTGAAGACGTAAAAAGAAGAAAAGACTAACGAAAGATTAAGAGGAAGATAAAGATAAATCATGGCAACTGCTACTAGTAATAAACTTAAGAAAGAACCAGGGCTTTTCAAAGATTCTCAAAAACCTTTTGAGGAAGTTTTTTTCAATTTTATACTAGAGGCACTCTGGAAATCTTTTATATTTCCATCACTTAATGGCATGATAGAATGAAAATTACATGATGTAGTTGAAGAAAAAGAAGAAGTTTTAGTGGTAGAACCAGTTTTGGATTCTAATTCTGATCAAAGAGATTTTACCAGTTCACGTAATTAATAGTATTAGAACTAGAAACTCCAGTGTTGGTGTTGTGAGAATCATCACTAAATACTTGAGTATTGATGGTGGTTGGTTTAGTTGTTGTAGCAATTTGGGTAATATGAGTATTGACAGCACTGGTTTGAGGATCATCATTGATTGTTTCATCATTAACATTGGCTGAAGCAATATTGGGGGTACTAGGATTTTGGGAAACTTTCAAAGTAATGGCCTTCTTGGCGCTACCAACTTGTTTCAAAAGAATCTGTTGAAGCATTGAGCCAATACTGGCATCATATTCAATGTTTGAATAATAATTCAAAGAAGCCAAATCGGTGATGATCAAGGTGGAAAACAACTCATTTAAATCATCATCGGAAGTAATAGTAGCTGGATGACCTGTGGCGGTTTGAGAAATTTTGGTTGGGAAATTGGTAGATTCAGAAACAATAGAATCAGTAGCGGTGACACTAATAATAAGCCCATCTCCAGCTTCATCATCAACCAGTTTACTAATATGAGTACTAGAAATTTCCACTTTGCTCTCAACATTGATGGTAGAAGTAACAGTTTTACCAGCTTGAGTTGGACCATCGGTGATGGTGAGTACCACTCTGGCAACAGCACTATAATCATCATCATTATTGGTAGCAACAGCAGCTTTAACAGCTTCAGAGACCATAGAAACCATTGAGAAAAGTGCTGTTTTAGCGCTGGAGACGGAACTTATGACTTGAGCATCAGTGATCGTAGAAACAATGTGAGTGTTAGAATCAGCACTAATAATAAAGGCAGCATTATTGATTGAAGAAGATTCAGTCTAAAGAACAAGACTGGCGGAAGTGGTAGTTACGATACTATTAGTTGTTGATGATGTATAGGAAGAAGAATTGTCTGTCAATTTAACAGAGGAATCTAAAGAGGCAAGTGAAGTCAAGAAATCTGAAGAAGTAGTGGTGGTGGAGGAAGCACTAGTAATTGAATTGGAGAGAGTAGAACTGGTTGTGGTTTTTTGACTTTTGACCTTTTTGGTGGTGGTATCAGAACTAGTAGTTGAGGAAGCGGTGAAACTAGATCTAAAGAAAGTAGTTCTAACAGAAGAGGTACTCATATGTTTTGAAGATGAAGTAGCAGCAGTTGGAGATGAAGTTGAAACAGCACCGATAAAAGAAGAAGACTTTGAAGCTTTAGTGGTACCAGTACTCAGAGAGGTCTTTGATTTAGAATTACTCGAAGATAATGGTTCAACTTCCCTTTTTTGAAGAATTGATGGAGAATTACCAGAACTTTCGTCCAAAGAACCCACTAAGACTTAGATTCTAGGATCTCCTAACTTGATAAAATCTTCGGTTTCGGGATCATCATAAGTCCACTCATGAACGTTTTTACCATCAACTCCCCAAGTGACTCCTGTTTCCGAAAATTCGATTAAGTAAGAATGGAAACTGGTGGTGGCACTGCTAGAGGTGAACTCAGTTAAGAAATCAGAAAGGGTGGCCCCAGCATAAGAAGAATTGGACTCAGCATTGAAAACAAAGCATTTAAAAGTTTGTTCATAATCATCACCGTCTACATAAACACTAAACCCAGCACTAGAAGACGTGAAATCATAAACGGTGACCGAGACCCGAGTTTAATAAAGAAAGTTTTCAAAACTAGAAAGATTTATTCTATTTAAGCAAATTCTTTAATGTTGAGAATTCCCAGCGCTAGTGATTTATGCAGAGGCAATTTAGGCCTGATTAGCAGTCTAAAAAAGATCCAAATGACTCTAAAAAAAGGCAAACTCGATCAAGTAAAGAAGAAATGTTGTTGAAATTGGTGATTCTATATTATATTTAGTCCGCCTATACCTTACAGTTCATATTTGATTAAATGTTATATATACTAAATTTTTACTTAATTTTAAGAATAATATTTTGATGGCTATTATATTACTTTAGTCTAGTATCTAAATCCAATTAATCAGAAACTAACGATTTGTAAGTTTACTAAATCAGTTAAATAAGTTTATTTTAACTAATAAAGTTCCGTTTTGATCCTTAAATCTTAAAGCTATAAGTTAATTGATCTTCTCTAAGTAAGTTAGCTTGATTTGACTAAAAATAAATTTAAGAACTTGAGCATTTGTTAATATGAAACATTCAATTTGTTACAAACTATTTGATTAATCAATTTAAAAGCAAAGACTCCTCTTTTGTAAAAGTTGTTTTTCTATGAAAAAAAATTGTCTCTTTGAATTACTTGATAAATTAAATAATAAAGAATGTAAAATTAAAACAAAACTATCAAAAACCATTACTATATACACATAAATTATTTTTCTTCTTGGACGTGACCTAAACCTTTTTCAATGATTGGCCCACTCCATCTTCTCCATCTATCCAAACCATTTTGAACATTGTCCAAAGCGGGTCTAACATCCAAAAAAAAACTTGGAACATCTTCATCATCATCTGGTCCACCATAATAGTCAATAACATATCTAACGGGTTGCCATTTTTTGTGACCATTTTCATCAACTCCCACATTACGTAAAACAGTCCAATCATGTCTATCAAATGGAGGGTTCCCATCGAAACTAGAAGGGAAAACTTTACTCAAATATGAATAGAGTCTAGCTCGGGGACTTAAATCATGAGGTTTACCCGTAAATTTTTGTAATCTTGGAACAACTCTAGTTTTTTCAATATATGGTTTTTCCCAATCAAGAATTTCCTGCCAGGCTCCTTCATTTAAGAAATTATGAACGTCTAACATTGATTCAACTGCATCTTCAGGAATACCTTCACCTTTATTTTTTCTCATCATTGCCGCAAACATTTGTTGAGCCGAAGGGTACTCCCAATATCCTTCCCCATCTTCTTCGCCTCTTGGAATGGTAGAAATTGTTCTTTGAGTTGGAAGATCAAGTCTTTGACCTGGTAATTTACTAGATGAAATAAAATTTGGCATATTATTAAGAGGATTTAATCCTTCTCCATCATGTTTAACGGGACAAACCGCAGCCACGGTAATATCTGAAGCAGTTTTATGCGTAACTGGACAAGCTCCTCCAGAAGAAGTAAAAGCAGAATGATCAGCTGGACATTTTGCAGACTTTTCAAAAGTATTAGTAATTTTGATCTAGAAACAACATAATTGGCTAATAAGCTTTTTTCCATCATTTTAATGATTAAATACATACATTGCTTGAAGTTGAAATAGTATTGTTTGAATCAGCCCAAAACCAACCCATATTGAATTATTATTAACAAAATTTGTGATTTTTTATTACTAGATTTTAAGATTTTGTGGAATTTCAATTTTTTTTAAATTTTGTTATTGAAGCGATGTCCCTCCGGATTATCCGCAACCGTGTGGTACTACCACGCTGGATAGAAATTTTTTAATTGTTGTCTATCAATTGTTATTTAATAATTGATAACTGAGTGTTAGCGGTTATGGTTAAACGTTGATTATATGTGAACGTTTGTTGATAATAATTCAAGAAATCTCTTCATTGTAGTCAAAAGGAAACTCAGAAATTAAATCTCGGAATTTTCTTAGTAATTTTCTTTGAAAGAAGCTACTAATAGTAATCTTTTGTTGGTGTTTTCGCCTACAACATAGCACTTAAATACTATTTGAAAAAAATGATAATAATTTCTCACTAAAATATTCGTTGGTAACTCTGCTTAATGGACCTGGGTCTCCGGGAAGTATCCACCGGGTTTAGAAATGGATATTTGCATACAACCATCGAACAGTTCTCTTTAGCCAGAACAAAAATGACTGTAAGACACCAGTTTTACCCTCAAATTCCTCAAAAACTCACCAATTTTGAGAAATTCTGAATTACGACAAGTCAAGTCTTTAAAACTTGCCAATTCTCGAGAAAAGGCAAATTTGACACTTTCTTGACAGATTTCGCCGAGGATAACTTGAATTTGAGATTGTGAAAAGGGTAAAAAACCGAACCAATAACAATGCACCACGATAAGAACATTTGACATATTTAAATTTGTAATTCTGCCTTTATATTCTTGTTATAACAGTATTCATATAACATAACATCACAACAGCAATAACATCATCATCGTCATCACTATGGACTTGGAGAAACAACAACTTCAAGAACTTGAAGCTCAAACTCAGGAATTCATTTTCCTGCAAAAAAAATCCACTACCAAACCCAGAAAATTGATCGAACATTTGATTGGTTTCTTAGTTGCTGGTTTTGTCTTTGTTAATTTACTCCAATGTTTTTCTGATTTCCAATTCAATCCTCAGCCTTTAGAACCAATCAATACTTCTGAATTATGTCCAGTTAGTACCAAAGTTATCCCAACAAACTTCGAAAAAGAAATTGCCCCAACTTTGAAATATATTCTTAATGATGAAAGTTATAGAAACGCCACTGCTGAAAGGTTAGGGGGAGCCGTTAGAATCCCAACAGAAATTACTGAAGAATGGAGAGATATTGATGCTCCACAATTCGAAACCTTTGCAGATCTACACAAATACTTTGAAAAAGCTTTCCCAACAGTTCACAAATCTTTGAAAAAAGAAACTGTTAATAAATATAATTTGGTTTATACTTGGCAAGGAACTGATCCTTCTTTAAAACCAATCTTATTAATGGGTCATCAAGATGTGGTCCCCGTTGAATGGGAAACTGCTGATCAATGGTCTTATCATCCGTTTTCTGGTTATTTTGACGGCGAGACTGTTTGGGGTAGAGGAGCAAGTGATTGTAAAAATTTAGTTACTGGATTACTCGAAACCGTGGAATTATTGTTAAAACAAGATTTTCAACCAAAAAGAACCGTTATTTTAGGTTTTGGTTATGATGAAGAAGCAATTGGAGATTTAGGAGCTTTGGAAATTTATAAGTTTTTAAGTTCAAGATATGGTGATGATTCATTTTATGCTGCTATTGATGAAGGAAGTGCTGGACTTGCTAAAAATGATGATATTATTGTAGGAACCATTGGTACTGGAGAAAAAGGTTATGTCGATAGTCATATTACTTTAAAGACTCCTGGCGGTCATAGTTCAGTTCCTCCAGATCATACAGCAATCGGAATAATGTCACAATTCTTAAATATTGTGGAACAAACTCCATTTGAACCAACTTTATCAACTAAAAATCCATTTTTAGGTAATTTACAATGTATTGCGGCTCATTCAAATGTTATGGATGAAGAGTTGAGAAGAAGTATTTTAAAAGCTGGTTATGATAAACTAGCTAATAAATTTGTCGTTAAATATTTAACTGATAATGTATTAACTAGATATTATGTTAAAACTTCTCAAGCTATTGATATTATTAACGGCGGAATGAAATCAAATGCTTTACCAGAATCCGTTACTGCTTTGATTAATACCAGAATTTCTGTTGATTCTAGTGTTAAAGAAACTGTTGATAAATTAATGGGTAATTTGAAAATTGTGGCTGAAGAATATGATCTTGGAATCATTTATGAAGGAAAAGAAATCAAATCAATTGGCGAAACTGGATATTTCAACTACACTATCACTGCTCCATTAGAAACAGCCCCCGTTACTCCTTCAACTGGGCCAGTTTGGGATATTTTCACCGGAACCATGAAACATGTTTATGAAGATTTTGCTTATTCAGAAATCACCAAAAATGGTACTGAAATCCCCATCATTTTTGCTCCGGGAATCAGTACTGGTAATACCGATACTAAAAGCTTTTGGAATTTGACCAGAAACATTTATAGACATTCTCCTGGTCAATTAAATCCAATGAGAACTAATTTAAATTTTGGTATCCATAGTGTCAATGAAAGAGCTTCAATTGAAAGTCATTTGAATATTATTGCAATTTATTATGAATATTTACATAATTTGAACGAATATGCTACTAGTGATTAAACTTAATGATACAAAAGTTGTTAATTTTTTGAATTATATCAAATATTGTAAAAATAAGCTATTAACTATAAACAATATTTATGGGCTCGTGGTCTGTTACACCTCGTGACTTTTCATTTTAATTGAAATTTCCAGAAATTTAACAGCTTCTACTAATAAATAATTGATTGAAATTATCAAATACAGTCTCGTTTTTCTTTTATTGCAAAGGCCCTTCGATAATCATAAAGACTAGTCATCAAATACTTATTAAAACTGAAAATGAGATTTCAATTCTTTGGAATTTTTCTCGGTTTATTAATTCAAACCATTATTGCCACCGGAGCTATCGAAGCCACTGATAAAGATTTTTATGGATTAATTAATAAGCCAAATACTTATTCATTTGTTAAATTTTATGCTTCATGGTGTGGACATTGTAAAAATCTTGCCCCAGTTTGGGATGAATTAGCAGAGATTTATGAAAAAAACGATAAAATTCAAATTATTAGTATTGATGGTGATAAATATTCAAAAATTGGCAGAAAATTTAAAATTCAAGGTTATCCAACTTTAAAATTGTTTGAAGGTAATGAAATATCTCCAAAAGAATACCAAGGTGGTAGAAATCTTGAAAGTTTTACAAAGTTTATTGAATATGCTACTGGAGTCAAATCAAACATTAAAGAAGAAATTGATTATCTTAATTATTTGAATGATGATAATTATTTGGAGTCAATTGATGGCAAACATGGATTTTTAGCTATAACTGCTTCATGGTGTGGATATTGTAAAAAATTAAAACCTGAATGGAAAAAATTAGCTCAAGTTTTTAAAAATGATAATGAAGATTTGATTATTGGAGATATCGTAACTGATGAAGTCTTATCAGATGAAATTAAAGACAAGTTCCAAATTGAAAGTTTCCCAACCATTGTATACCTAGCTCCAAATAAATCAATTGAATTATTTGAAAAATATCAAGGTGAAAGATCTTTAGATGTTTTGGTTAATTGGGTTAATGAGAAAACTAATATTCATAGACTTTCAAGTGGAAAGCTTTCTGCTTATTCTGGAAGAATCAAAGAGTTAGATGAAAATATTCAAGAATTATTAGGAAATTTCAATACAGAATTACTAGAAGAAAGTAAAGATATTTTATCAAATTCAATTGCACCAATTTATTCAAAAAGTTATTATGAGAAATTATTAAACAAAATTGAAAATGGGGATTTAAAGTTTTTTGAAAAAGAATTCAAAAGATTGTCAGGGATTGTTCAAAAACAACAAAAGGGAATTAATGAAAAACTCGAAGAAAAATTAGTTAAAAGATTGAACATTTTACAAAATTTGGCTGATAATGAGAATAATGTCAAAGATGAATTGTGATTATTATCATTCAAAAAATTGTTTAAAATAATTATATAAGAATTAAGAATTAATGATGTAGAAAGAGAGAATAAAAAGAAAAAATATAATATAGAATATAATATAATATAATATGAAAAAGCAATTATTA
>JBAKFZ010000174.1:0-27849 GCA_037355385.1 Saccharomycopsis sp. FM-2023a
AAAATAAATTTATCAAAAAGTTCAAAATCAAAGTGTTATTTTGCAATTTTGGGATTTTGCAATCCCAGAATTTTTCCTCTATGTAATTATTTTTAAAACAATAACGCTACGAGGTGTTATTAAATGAAGGGTTTGAGATAATTATGGAGAAGCGGAACAAGCTCTAAGGAATTTTCATAGATTATTTTTATCTCATATGTGAATAAAACTACAGTTCATATAGTGATAAATGTTGAGATACAGTTGAAAATCAATTCAATATGGTCACTTTATTCAAGTTATAATTAAATAACTTTTCTTTTTTTGATTAGTGTTCTCAACAAAAGAAAACTGTCAAATAAAACTGAAGAAAATAAACCCAAACTACATGATTAAACAATAGAGTTAATTATAAGACTCCGAAATATCGGAAAAACTAAATTATTGATGTAATCAGTTTTAATTGGCTGGGTTTAACTTATCTTTTCCATCACTAGCATTAACGGGCCGTAATAATACCAATCATGTGCCATGAGAAAATCTCAAAAATAAGATAATAAAACACACCCAAGATCATGTCTTTTATTCCTTTAAAATATAAATAAGACTAAATTTCCAATAAACGCGTTTTCTCTATTACAATAATCATTCATCAGGAAAGAAGTAAAGGAATTGTGATCATCGAAAAGAGTCAGTATTATAAGATGATGATGACACGTTCGATGAGATTAAATCAGGTTAGATTTTTTTCTAGTTCTACCAAATGTTTAAATAAGAAAAAGTCAATAAAGATTGAAGAAAATGATAATACTGATAGTAAGAGAAAGAAGTTAGATCTCTCAAATGAAAAGAAATTCTCAAAATTTATTAGAGAATTTAACAGAAATAATCAATTACATGAAAATCAACCAGTTCAATCTATTAATGAAGAAGTTCAAATAACCGATCATCATCAAAATTCAGCCATTGCTAATGAATTATCTCAGTCTATTTCTAATAATTTAAATAATCATACCTTCAATGATGGTTATATCAATCAAAACACTTATTACACCACTGTTAATACCACCAAATCAATGATGATGAAACTTCCCAAAGTTCCTAGTACTTCTCATCTTGATCTTAGGAAATTCAGACAAGATATTTTTTATCAAGGTTATAGACCTTTATTATTGCCCATTAAAAATGATTTCAAATCTCTAAAATTCGATAAATCTGGAGCTAATTTTAGAAGTGTCGATAATAGTAGTAGTGTTATTCCTAATATTTGGAATAACAGTGCTTTGGGAACTGAACATTATAAAGAAATGGATAATATCCCGTACCGAATCTTGGTCAAACTAAGACCTTTTCAAAGACCTCCTGACCCAAATGAAGAATTTAAAGTGGATGATAAAAAAAAAAATAATTGGAAAGGATATTTCAGTAAAAGAGGGGTCAAGAATTAGTGTGGTTAGTTTGGTTTTTTTTTATTATATAGCATATTATTTTATTAAATTATATTCATTGGTTTTAAATACATTTCAGTTTTGTTTATTTGGTGTACTCAGCTTATTTGGTGTTTTTCAAATATGCTACTTTTAGATATTGCATGTAGTCAGCTTATCTGGTTGAGAAATATTAATTATTCAAAGTAGTGGAAATATATATCATTCAGAGTTTATAAAGCTCTTTATAGATAATTATTAATGTTTATCAATTGTGTGTCTGCATTGCGACTGCATTTTTACGGTACATCTCGGGGAAGCGAAGTTATAATTATAATATTATTGATACTGACAAAAAGCTGAATTTACAAGGCAAATCTTCAATTATCATTTGGATGTACTTTAGATTATTGAAGAATCCACTGTTTTTAAAGTCTTCTTTTTCTGGTGAATGTAGAGATCTGCAACAACATCAAAACTACTAAGATTTGGGTACAGATTGTTAAAACAAATGATTTATGAGATGTTCACCCATTAAATTTTCATTTTGATTAATCTTAATTGTGCATTAATCTTCAACATATATTCCATCAAAAAAAGTCACGCATAAATGTTGAACTTCTTAAGTTTTGCAAAAAGATGATTCATTTTAAGATTTACCTCAAGAGGACAATCAAAAAAAATGCCGACGGAATTCTAATCCATCAAAATTTTCCGTGAACCTCGTAAATACTACTGATTGCCTATTTATGTGGTAAATAAACCATTTTTTCTCAAAAAACAAGCATTAGTCTACGAACTTTAACTAATATTGCAGCAAACTTATTCAAATGCCTAACACAGTTTTTTGTGGAGTATTAATTGTATCAACTGTGTAAGCTGATGATTTAAAACATGGAGCATAGTGCCCCGAGGAGAATACTCATCTTTTGGATTTAGTCAAAATCTCGGTTAACCAAGTCATCCCTGCGTTAAATGAATTTATTGTGAATAAAAGTCAGGCTCGTCTTGAGGCTTCTTTCAAATTATCCATATTTTGAAAGGTCTTGTTTAACGAATTCTGGATTTCGATTGGTGAGATGCAAGGTTGTTAGAGCCGTTTGAGGCATCAAAAAAAAAAAAAACACAAGGAAGAAAACTACAAAATTCAATTCTTTTGCTCTTTATTCTTCTTAATCAGTTGGTAAATTTTGTGGGTTATACTGACTCTTTCCACTAATAGCGGGCTAGGTCGTGGAATAAATATCAATATCACCATGTCAGATCCCCTAAAACCCGGTGATAATAACAGCAGTAATCTACTACTGAATCCCAGTAACAATACCAGTAACTCATCGATTCATACTATCAATAATGATGAAAGTCCAATCAAAAGATCTAATTTATTTCCAGAAAACATTATCGAATCTTCCTTAAGCACAGAAAAACTCTCATCAACTTCTAAACTGAAAAAATATTCAAAAATCTCTGAATATAATAAATCTCAATACACTCAGTTATTGGAAAATGATCTTTATCAACTGTTTTATCAAAGTTTTTCCAAAGATAATAATGGCGATAACCACAATAATAATCAGACTAGTTTGTTCACGTCCGACTGGTCAAATAGTTTGAATGTTGCTTTATCTGACAACGACGATGATAATGATCATGATCCAGATGGTAAACAGCCATTACAAGTTTCTGATCTTGAAGATAATGACTTTAACAGTAATAATGATAATAGTAGTAATGATGAAGATTTGAAAAAACTAGGCTGTTTACAAATCAAAACTGATAACTTAAGTCCATTAATCAATAAATTTAATCTCAATAATAACAATAATAATCAGTTTTTGAATAAAAGTTTTTTCATGAATAGAAATAATAACAATAATAACGACTTATTGAGTCCGAATAGTGATTTTTCTGTCAACTCATCCAATTTGGACACTCCCATAACTTCCATGGTGGACCATTATAATGGCTCATTCTTTTATTTTAACAATAATAGCACAAAAAGTTCGGTTTTAAATAACTCGGCAACTATTAGTCAACCAAGTACTGGATCGAGTATTACTAACCCACCATTAACCTGCATGGATCAAAGATTAAATACCAGTCCACAAAGATTGTCTAACCCTAATCGATTTTCAACTTTGTTATATCAATCTCCGATAATTGATAATAATCATCAATCTGAACATATTTTTAACAATAACACTTTATTGGACTCCCCGTCATCATGTTCTACCACTTCATCTAATGATTATCATGACTTTTCCATTCCTATTATCCCAATGAAAATTGGAGAAGATGATCCAAATTTTCAAGATAGTAAATATGATGATTGTATAGATTTGAAACAACTATTAAAAATTGAAAATAGAAAGAAAACTCAAAAGAAAAAATTAAAAGCCCTCAAAAAGAAAAATTCAAAAGTTAATAAAGACAATAGCACTACTAATAATGATAAATGATTATTTTTTAATTCCCAATTATGATGACAATTTTTTTCCCCTTCTTTCAATAACGATACCTATATACTCAAATAACAATGGCATACTCAATTCCTCTCTAATTAATCAATTAATAAACGACATATTTAATGAACAAGAATTTCTCGAATTTTTTAAAACTTATAAAAAGTCTAGACGCGATTTTGTAATTAATGAATTTGGTAATCCCCCACACGTGCCCCAAGCTGTCACCCAAAAAACACAAACAAACAAACCATCAAACTTTTAAACAAGCCAATTGCGAGAAAGTAACGAGATTGTCACAAGATGAAGTTTGCTCAACATCTTAATGAACACTGTGTTCCAGAATGGAAAGCCCAATATTTCAGTTACAAAGAAGGGAAAAAGAAGCTAAAAAAGATCAACAAATTAGAGTTTTTCAAAAAAAGTAGTATTTCCAATATCAATACTCCAAAGACCAATAAACGAAAAAAAAGCTCTGTGGAAACGTCAACAATTATCCCGCCTCATTTCTTCAGTCCAAAATATTCAATCAACTCCAATAATAATACCCCCAATAATAATCAAGGAATTACCAGTTTAAGAAGCAATTTAAGTTCTTTTCAATTACCTGGACCAGCCCTTGATATTAATGAAAACTATAGTCCGAGAAGTAGTAACACAAACGACAATCAAAAAAGACCTCAAAATGAAAGAACCCCATTATTAGATCCCATCAGTGAGGGAAATATCAGTACTACTCATGAATTGAATGATAATATTTTTGCTACCTTGAAACATCGAAGATCATCATTTTTCAATCTGATCAAATCAGGAATAGTCGGTAATGGAGGAGGGACTATCAGTAATGATGACATTCAATTACAAAATACTTTTGAAACAGATAAACAAGAATTTTTAAATTGGATGTATGATGAAGTTTTTAAAATTAATTCTTTTTATAAAGAAAAAGAAATTCAATCAATCAATCGATTTTTATTATTACAGGATCAACTATATCAATACAAAGACTATCGGGAAAAAGAAAAATTGAAATTCAAACAAAAACTTCATCAGAACTGTCATCATGAAGAAGGTGAAGATGAAAATGAAGATACGGATGATAGTAATAATGAAGAAATCGTTTATAATCAATATTATCTAAAAGCTAAACACGGAGTTGTTAATCATTTGAAGAGATTTGAATATCCAACTTTACCAAGGTTAAAATTTTTAACTAATCAAAATAATGATGAAGAAAATAATCGAGATTATAAAAATCCTGAAAAGGTTCCATCATATTTACAAGCCAAAAAACAATTGAAACACGCATTAATGGAATTTTATAGAAGTTTAGAATTATTGAAAAATTATCAAGTTTTAAATAAAACCGCTTGTCGAAAAATGATCAAAAAGTTTGATAAAAATACCAATTCTTCAAAAACTAGTGAGTTTATGAGTTTTGTTAATAGTCAATATTTTATTATTAGTGATGTTATTGATGATCTATTAATTAAAGTTGAACAATTATATTGTGAATATCTTGAAAATGGTAATAAAAAATCAACTATTGAAAAATTAAGAACCAAAACTTTTAGATCTAATGAACATTCCAATAACTTATTTTTTGGAGGTTTATTAATTGGTTGCTCCATTGTATTAATAATTTTTTCAGTTATTAATGGATTTCACAATTACACTTTTAAAGTCAAAATTTTTTTTCAAATTTGGGCAAGTTTTTTTCTAATTAATTTGATGATTTTGTGTTTTGATTTGCATTTTATTGTTTGGAATAAATTCAAAATTAATTATAAATTTATTTTTGATTTTCATCCTCAACATAGTTTGGATCTCAAACAATACTTATTATTACCTTCAATTAGTTTATTTATTGCTTCATTATTGAGTTATTTTGATTTTGAGAATTTTAAATATAATAATGATTTACCATTGATTTATTTGATTTTAATGATAGTTTTTTTAATTTTTCCATCAAAAGTATTATATTATAAATCAAGAACTTGGCTATTAAACACAATCTTTCGATTAATTTTTAGCGGATTTTATCCCGTTGAATTTAAAGATTTCTTTTTGGGGGATATTTTTTGCAGTTTAACTTATTCAATGAGTAATATTTCATTTTTCATTTGCATTTATTTGAGGAGTTTCTCAAAGCATAATAAATGTGGAAGTAATCAATCAAGATTAATGGGATTTTTAACTACTTTACCAAGTATTTGGAGATTTTTGCAGTGTTTTCGAAGATTTGCCGATACTGGTGAATGGTTCCCACATTTGGCAAACATGTTTAAGTATTCATTAGGAATACTTTATAATATGAATTTGAGTTTAGTTAGAATTGATCCTCATGATGCAACAAAAAAAAGCGTGTTTATAATTTTTGCAGTTGCTAATTCATTATATACAAGTATTTGGGATATCTTTATGGACTGGTCATTATTTCAAATTGATTCCAAAAATAAATTTTTGAGAAATAATTTGGGTTATAAACAAAAAAATTATTACTATATTGCTATGATTATCAATATAATTTTAAGATTTCAATGGATTCTTTATGTGATTTTCCCAAATAACTTTTTGATTAATTTTTTGGTGGCCTTTTTGGAATTTTTAAGAAGATTTATTTGGATTTTCTTCAGAATGGAAAATGAACATTGTACAAATGTTAAATTATTAAAAGCTTCAAGAGAAATACCTTTACCTTATCCAGTCTTGAATGATAAAAATTTAAAACCAAAACACTCAGTTGATAAGAATGATTCAGTTATCAGTACTTCAAAACAATTTCATGGAGATTTATCAATTTTATCCCATGATCAATCATCACCACCAAAATTGATCAGAAAAGATTCCATCATTCATAATGAACCAGTTGAAGATTTTAGAGCCAATGAAGATTTAGCAAATGAAACCACTGTCAACGTTGTTGACGATAATAAGAATTCCTTATTTAGAACCATCAGTAGAGCAGTTACTAGAGCTCACATTAAAGATTTTCAGTTGCCTAATAAAAAAGCGGAAAAGGATGGTAACAATAGCAGTGATGATGATGACGACGATGAAGACGACGATGAAGGTGAAGAAAATATTGAACAAAGTTATGCTGAAGATGATGTGAGTGTTCGAGAATGATTAAATTTATTTTATATTCTATAGTATATTATAAATTAACAATTAATTATGGAGAAAATTTCCATGTATCTTTCTCTTTTTTTCCCCGAAAGTTTCCCAACACTCAAACTTCAACAATCACTAAATCGAATAATCTGGAGTTAAATGGTTCGAAGATCCAAATTAAAGTTCTATTTAAAGACGTATTTTTTCCTGCTGTTGCATGCATGGGCTGCATGGTGCATGCATAATATGTCTAACATTTTTTTTGGTTTTTTAAAGTTTAGAAAAGTGGTCAAAATTTGAAAAAGTGACAATACTACAACTGCACTCGTGGGATAAATTTCCTAATTCAACAAACAATTTTTGATCCAGGGATACAAACACTTGTTGTACAAAAAATTGTTGACTCAATTATTTCAAGAGATCTCGTTAAATTAGACAATTATTGTAAATCAGTCTAATTATCATGACACAAAATGTGTCAATGCAAAAAAAAAAACATTCAGAATGGATCAGCCAAAAAATGATCGATTTTTAGAATCAACAATTCTAGACCTTTTTTCTCCGTGGAAAATTTTTTGAAACCGTGGAATTTTACGATCTAATTGTCGAAATCCAAAATATGTGTGGTTGTAGTAATGGATTAAAAACAAAACTTGAAAAATATCCATATTGTAAAAATCAAAAAACCCAACAACTGATCTCAATTCAGATTTTCCTCTCTTTATCTGAATTGATCAATTAAACAAAAAAAAATAAAAAATAAAATTGATGTTCCCCCATAAAATTGGGACAAGTCAATTTCTTATCAATGAAAACCCACAAAAAAAAGGGTATAAAAACCCAGAAAATCCCTTACTTTTCCAAAGTGTTCTCTTTTCGTGTTGCCGCTTTGTTGGAAAATGTCCCTAATCCAAGAAGGTCCATACTATATAAAAATTTATTGTCGAACTGGGTTACCTTCGGAATCAATTTTACAAGATTTTGTTTGTCTAACCATTCCCAAAGAAGAAATCTCCAAAATCAAGAAGATCAATGAAAATTTGGCAATTTTGAAATTGTTCAACTATAATCCTGCTAGAAAGTTCATGGATTTAAGTAATTTCAAAACTTACTTAGCAAAAACTTATGAATTAGAATGGTCAAGCGAGGATCTCAATAAAAATGAAAAACTGTTAAAGAAATTCAATAAAGGGACTTTTCCTAATCCTTCAATTGTTCCTTTCAAGCCGGTTAGTGTGTCTTCAATAAATGATCAAAGTAGAAAAAATTCTGACTCTTCAGACTCCTCTACAAATTCTTTAATCTCTAATTGTTCTGCTAATACCAACATTACTAATTTTGATCCATATTTCGTTAAATCTACTATTCCTCCCATTTATTTCAATCCTTATTATCCCGCTCCTTTTCCACCACCACCACCACCTCCTCCTCCTCCTCCTAATGAGCTACGAACTGATCAACCAATTTTTGAACAAATTCATAAACACCCCAATCACCATAAAAATCTCCATCAAAACAACAACCACAACAGGAATAATATTAAAAGATCATATTCTCCAATGGAAAAATATAATCCCATCGTCAATATTCCTAACACCGATTTACATTTCCAAATCCCCGAAAATGATAAGCGATTGTTTTTCGGTAACTTGAACTACTTGTTAACTATCAATGACTTGAAAAGATTATTGAGATCATTTACCCCTTTCAATATTGAAATGCCCAATGGTTACACTTTTAAAGGGTATGCTATTATCACTTTCCAAACCGCAGAAGTGGCAAGAGAAGTTCTTGCAAAATTCGATGGGATCATATTAAAAGGGAGAAAGTTGAATATCAGATATGATAAGTTTCCAGGATTTGAAACTAAAAATATTAACAATACTTCGGTGTTTAATTTTCACAATGGTTTGAATGAAGATTTAAAAGAAGATTTGAGGGAAAATGAAAGAGCTAGAAGTTTGGTTAATGAGTTGTTAGATAAAAGAAAGAAGTGACTTTAAATCTTTGCTATATATTTCATTACTATTTGTATTTAACGAGAAAACTATTTGGATTTCCTATATATTTCTATATTTTAATATTATCTAGCTCATTGCAACTACTGTAGATTTGAAAGCTACCCGAGCAAGACCTGCTAGAATATATATCAAAGTCTCCTTAACAGCCAGTATGAATATCTTAAAAAACGCTAGAGGTTAATTTCTGCCTTACTCCATGAAAATAGCAGATGTGTTACCTTTATGATCCAAAACCTGAAGTGACAACTCTAAGTTACTTCATTTTTCATGACATTTAAACCTAGCTTAAGTTTACAAGTTGCAACTTACAACAAATTATTTTTTATTATTCAAAATTCTTTTCTTTATACAGCCAATAGGAAACACTTGATATTATACGAATTCTTTAACAAACATTTTGCAAGTCTCAATTTGAAAACATAAAACAAATAATTAAGAAACTTAAACTGAAAATATTAACAGTAATTTTCAAGCCACTACTATCATAATCATCAAAATTCAAGTTGCTTGTTGAGTTAGATTTAACTTTACCATTAATAGAGGATTTATTAGATGAGTGTAAAGGTGAAGAATTGTTCTTATAATAATCTCCAACTATTTCTTTAGAATGATTTAATCCTTTATAATCTTTAAAACCATCAAGATCCTTTGACTTTTTCTTGTTTTTAATATGTTTAAGTTGTAACTTTTTGGTTTCATATGATAAACGATTCTGGAAGCTTTCTGATTCACTAGGAGTTTCTTTCAAATCACTGTTCCCATTGATAACTTTTGGATTTTGTTTAATAACTTCACTTGGGGCAACACTTGAAAAATCAAAAATGGCATTTCTCAATTCTAAATCTCTTTTACTGGAAGTGTTACTGATTGAAGAATACTCTTGACTGGTGAAATATCTATAATTTTGTAATTCTTTGATCAAAGATTGAGATTTTTTGGAGTTGGAATCATAGTTAGAATATAATTGTTCGTTATAGTTCAAGATATAAGGATTGGATCCACAAACATTCTTAAATCTCATAAAACTATTCAAATTATAACTTGAACAATATTGTGAACATTCAACAATTGAAGCCCCAGCAACATAACATTGACAACCTTTATTACCGGCAGAACAAACCTCTAACCCTGATTTAGCATGCTCAACACATGAGAAGTAGGCATCTTCAGACTGTTCAAAATATGGTTAATATATGTTGGATTTGAAATAAAAAAATAAAAGGTGTATTAGAATACTAACACATAATGGAACATTACCAAAATAATTGGCTAAGGCGACTTCATTGTCTTCGTTTAAGACAGTTGATCTGAAAGGATATTCCATATTGACATTGTCGTTATTAGAGTTGGTAACTTCTTGAGCGTTTAAAGTTTGGATCAAACCAGTGATGATTAATGGAATCCAATAATTCATGATGAATTAAATGATTATTTTCTGATATAATTGAATATTTGGATTTATTGGAACAAAACTATTAAACAGCTTTCTAGTTAAAGTTTGAAACAGCAGCAATCTTCTGTGGGAACTAAGAGCAAATCATTTTTCTAATCATAATCAAATTTTGTAAAAAAATAAAAACAACTAAAAACAAAATCACAAAACCAAAAATGTGACACAAAACCAAAACTTATAACAAATTCCCGCTTTACTAGTCTTTAAAACTGAATTGCTATATATTTCAAAGAACATTTAAGAATTTTTGTTCTCTAAGACTTCTATAAAGGGAGTGTTCATTTCAAAGATAACCGCTAATTCTTTGATTGATGTAATTCAATTTAAGCTGATCTACTGTGGGAATTTCTGCTCCAACTTATTTCTGGATCTAAATCTCCTGGTACTAATGTATAGGTTTGTTCCGAACACTCTAGAATACTTCATCATGAGGTCTTTTGAACATTCTCTTCTTGAAAGCAACCAACAAATTTGCGAAAGGGGTCTGGAAAGGGGATGCATTTTACAAGTTCTAGAATTTCTAGCTCTGGACAAGAAGTGATTAGCAACAAAAACTCAAAACACAAAATTTTGATTTAAAATTGACTGTTTTTGATAATACAATATATTTCTGTCTGATTAAGCTATTCAATCTTAAAGCCAAAACATTAATTTGTCTCTCGACAGCAGTGATTGTAAACCAAATGTTTTATACTCAGATTTATCTATGATATAAATAATACTTTCAAATGAAACGTTTATTTTGATTGAAAATCTAATATTTGACTTTCTTTAATTTTCAAAGATTGTTCCATTCGAATGATTAAGGACTCCAAAATTAGTAAAGAAGAGAAAATATGGACATAGTAGCGGCATTGCATTACTTTGCTGGGAAATTATAAAAAGCTTTAAATGAATCAATTTAAAGTACCATCACCAAATTTGCCTGGGACAACTATAGTACAACTTGCATAACAAGAGTCTTATGAATCCTAGACTGTGAAGCAACACTGGAATTTCCAAATATCATACTTTCGGAACTCATGTCCTTGTAGTTGTTTTACTCTACACTACTGAACTTTAGTGATAATAGAATTTCAAAATAGAAAAACTAATACAGCATGTCCGTTGTTAAATGCCTTTCTTCAACGGAAAAACTTTATTGATTTGATTATTGCGAGTTGTTGTTTTCTGGTGATTGCCTGTTTTCTTTTGAAACTTTCCCAATATTAAATGATATCTTTTTTTTGTCTTTGTTCACCTATAATTGTGATTGATTTGATACATTATGCACTGAAGAATCTCCTAGTATATGTCCCTTCTTAATGAATTACTATTGACAGAATGCAACTTTTTTATCCGTTGAAAAAAATCTTCACTTTAGTCTCATTTTTTCATACGTGTCTTGCAGCTTACTTGATCAAATTTTTAGCGTTTCTCAATTATATATTGCAGCTTCGAGGTACTTTACTAGTATTGCAAGATCATCATAGTAAGCATTTACGAGGAAGAAATCTAGGATAAATTTCAATGACCCACATTGGTGGATTATGAAACATAGGCCATATATTTTCAGATATCTCTCTTAATGATAATTTAGATTTTGCGGGTCGGCCGCACTGCGGATTACTTTGAGCTATCAGTATGGGAGAGCAACTGTAAGTCTCAAATAATTAATAAATATTTGAATACACCATTAAAGAATATGCTGGATTTGGGCAGGATATACTAGTTGATTATCTCTGATAACAGTTCAAAAAAATTGTCAGACTTGAAAATTCTAAACTCAATTATCGTGCAATATGAAAACAATCAGTGTTCTATGGAAGAAGCAAAGAAGAAATTGGCAAAATGGGGATTATAAGACTTGAATAGTTTTTTTTGAGTACTATCTCCAGCTTACTCAATGATTCTTGTATCAATTCATATAGATTTTGTTACAAAAATTTGTATACTACACCAAAGACAATAGGAGAACATATATGCTTAGTCCATGAGCTGCAACTTTCCGGAAAGCAAAAGTAAGGATATCCTTAAACTAATGTCACTTTATATTGGTATCCCATAAACTCAATTAAAACCAAAAATGATTGAATAATTACCCTTGGAAATCCAATGGAATATCTGGAATAATTTGCCTGAGCTGGTTTTGTACAAACTATATGAGGAGAATTTCTTTTTGCAGGCTTCGATTGCCCCTGCTCTTTTCAGAAATGTTACGATTAGGGTAGAACTATAATGAAAATTTGAAAATCCCCAGGTAAGTTTATACGGTTCCTTTTCTTTGACCACTGCTGATTATATATTCTCAGAGCCTGATCCTTCGAATATAAAGTTAAGGCCAGAATATATCGAAAATTTTCTTAGATTAGGAAATATTCATTATTTGCAACCTAAAATCAAAGGTTCAGAGGAGACTTTTGAGCAACATGTGAAAATTTTGAAACAAACGCATAAAATAACCATGATTTACCTTTTCCCAATTTAGAATATCTTGCAATTGAATTTATTTCTAAGAATTTAACAATTTCCACAACCTTGAAAAACTTGGAACGATTAGCTTTGCAATTTCAAGTCCCCAAAAAATTTCTTAATCTAAACATTTTACAAAACTTGAAATATTTACTGATCCGGGGTAATGATGAATATATTGACGAGTATGAAATTTTACCAAATCTTAAAGAATTAACTACTAATAGGGCTTCTCCCAAAATTAACATTGAAGATTTGGCAAAGTTAGAATCACTTGTTATTATTTCAGAAGAAGCAAAGTTAAATAATTCAAAGCGCCAAAATTGAATTATCTTAATATAGATTGATGTCAATTGTAATTCACTAGTTTTTTCGTTATGAAACGCTTACTTTACCATTTTAGCCTGTCTCCCACAAATATTAGTTCTGTGAAGCTCTTGGAACGTTAGCTGTCAGCTATTCTTCTCTTGAACCCCTGGATGAATTGTCAGTCCATTTGAAGGTCACTTTGAGTTGCTTTAGTCAATTAGAAGAATTGATTTTGCTTAAAGACTATGTCCAACTTGAATCCTTATGCGTGCCTCACAATATTATCAGTAGTATGAAAGGGGTGGAAGATTTGACAATTTTGACAATTACTGATAACAAAATTGAAAGTGTAAAAGAAATAGAATATTCGATGAATTTTGAGGAGCTAAGGGACTCTGATGATAAAATCAAAGAAAGTTTTGGATCAGGTAGTTTGACTAAATTGAGACATTTAGATTTATCAAAAATATCTAACGCTAACAATATTCCAAAAAATTTAGAGAATTTGAAAATTTTGGTTCAGCTACATTTGGGTGAGTATAACAAAGGTTGAACATTTTCTTGGGTTGAATCTAAAAGACCTGAATCTTAGTAGTGAAAACATTTCCCTGATTGAAGGATTAGATAACATGATCAACATTGAAAAATCAAGTTTATCATATAACAAAATCACCAAACTTGAAAATCTTGAAAATGTAACAAACTTACAAGAAATTAAAGCAGGTTACGACGCAACTGAAACTGTCAAAATTGACAATGAATCTGTACTTTCTTTGAATCTCAGTCATATTAAACTCAAGAAACTAGACACTCTGAGTAAAAATTAAGAAGTTTTGTGTCTTGATAATAACAAATTTGAAAGCTTGGATTTGAATACTTTGATAAATTTGATAACATTGAGGTTCTCTAAAAACAATTTGAGTATATTCCCTAACTTGAGAAATTGCCGAAATTTAAAAACGGTGGAATGTGTTCAAAACTTATTTTCAAGAGAATTTGCAGAGACTGAACAACTTGTGGTACCATTGCAAAACTTATATTGGCAACTTTGTGATAATCCAAGTGATTTGAAAAATAAACATTGATGATTGATTCTGTTTATTGAACTTCAATAGCGAATATAAAAGTTGTTCGGTAAACTCACCATCAAAGCACATTTTTAAAGATTTCAAATTAAATCATTTGTAATGATTTGACAGTTTGTTTTTCACAAGTCAGTAGATAATGTTGTTTAAATGTAAATAAATTCATCAAATTCTAAACACACTTGAAGAATATGAAGCACTGGAATATTAAAGAAAAACCTATCAGACAGAAGACTCAAATTCTTGATAGCCAATTCATCTCTGTGGAAAATAAATTCATATCTGTAAGGTTTGAAAACCTATCAAAATCTTTTGACAATGATTTAAAAAAACTCCCTATTATGAGAAATTACTTTCCATTATTTGAAAAAAAGTTGTGATTTATACAAATAACTATATATTAATTTCTCATAGGCTAAATCAACTTAAATTTTGAAATAAGCCTTTCCAAGCACAGAAAACTCAAGTTTGAATATAAAGTGATAAAACAAAAAACCTTGAAGTTTATTTCGAACTAACCAAAAATCCATATTTTTCTAATAAATTTCACGAACTATTGTTACCTTAAAAACTTGAAAACCTCTACAAGAAACAAAACTTAATGATAAAAATCCGCGTGAGATTTTGATTGTCAGTGGGCCAAATTTCGAATTGGAGGACCACCTGCTTACGCACTACCAAAGACATAGTTAAATTATATGTGCATTTTAAAACCGAAATTTTACGGTTATGAGCCACGCTAAGGTACTAATTATTGGTTGAAACTCAAACACAAATTGACACAAAAGCATTAAATACTTTCACAACTTTCTTTATCGCTTTCAAATTATATATCGGTAACCCAAAAGACCATGAATTTTGTCTCTATTTTAACCCAAGTCTTCTTGACTTCTCTTGCCCTTGCTAACCCTGATCCTAAGAATATCAAAAAAATCGATATTGATCCAAGCTTACTCGACAAATAAATATGATCAGCTACCCAATTTATATTATTGGGCATTTCGCTCTCAGCAGTATCTTTTTCATTATTTAGTTACAACTAGCTGTCAACTAGTAATTTTTTTGATTGCTCGTGTTTGTTAACTTAGCGAAGTTCCCGAACAACAAAATTGGGGTTTTCAGCTTAGATATAGTTTCATTTCCAGCATTTTCTATTGGATTGTAGCTTCATTCCATCATTATATCAATACATAGATATACGTATTTTATTATCAATTAATTCCAGGTTTATCAATTATAGCGATTTTTGTAGTTTTGTTCTTTAAAAATTTTTGTTAATGTGAATAGACTCTACAATTGTAATTTGAACAATCAAATCTAATGGTTTCACTTTTGTAGGTACTATTTCAGTAATGGTGGCTCCTACAAGCTTGTAGCTTTCAAGTCAATATTATGAAATAATTGTTATTAGTTAAAATAATAATTTTCGATCTCAAGACCCACCCCTATCGTGACTTACAAAGAATTAAAATTATGCTAAGGTGGATCCCAATTACAGCGACTTCTATTGTTATCAATTCATTCTAATTTGGCCTTGAATTCTCTTCAGATTGATTTAATCATGTTGA
The DNA here is from genome assembly GCA_037355385.1 of Saccharomycopsis sp. FM-2023a. Lineage (NCBI taxonomy): Eukaryota > Fungi > Ascomycota > Saccharomycetes > Ascoideales > Saccharomycopsidaceae > Saccharomycopsis > Saccharomycopsis sp. FM-2023a. Next base: position 15,870 of record JBAKFZ010000174.1, read on the forward strand.
AAATTTGTAAGCGCCACCTCAAGAAAAAGATGCTTAACTCTCAACAAAAGGCATTGGAAATATTCATAATATGTGGATTCAATATATAGGTATGGGAGTATCCTTCAAACCTGTAACGGAAGCGTATGGGTGTGTTCCAGAAGTGCTAGTCTGTTAATAATGCAAATCAAAAACAGCTCTCATTCTCACCACTTTTGTTTCGTTGGGAAAAAAGATCATGGAGGAAATTCTACTTCGGATGATTGGTCTGGAACCAACATGGAGGTAAAAATACTTCAGCTGCTACCACCATCGATACTGCTTTAGTATCTGCCTGTAATGGAGAATCTGGAACCATCACAAAAATTAATTTTCTGTAGGTAGGAGCTGGCACTCAAGTTGGCTCATCAAATATTATATTTTCATTTTTTTTAGCGTCTCATCAATCTCTGATTTATGTGCTCTTCAATTCTTTCCTTTAATCCTTATAATAAAATTCTCAATCTCACCTGGTGTGAACAAATTTTTTCTTTGTTCAATTCTTTCTTACTTTTTGATATGATACAATGATCGGTATTCAATCACAACTATTAAGTTTTTATTCCCTCGAAATTAGTTTGCAGCCTTAATCCAACTTATAAACCTTTCTTCCATATTATGATAATCTCAACTCGATATAAATTTAGTTTAAAACTGAGGTCACAAACTAGTATAAACACTGTGCTAACATTTTTTTGGGTTCCCTCTACTATTTATGAGGGTGCAAATTGAAATCTTCAATTGTCCTTTTTATTGATTAAAAGATTTACAGACCAGGGTTGGTTTACAATAAAGAGCGTGTCTATTATTCATTTATCCTGGAAATTCTAAGATCATTGACGTTTTAGCATCAAAAATTGGCGATCTTTATACTTTAATTTTAAACTCCTTTGGCACATTTCCCACAGTTATGGTTCCACAGAATGTCAAAAATAAAATTTATGTAGATCAAGAACGCGTTCATTTAAAACTTGGTATAACCCTCAGCGCTATTGTTTCTAGAGAAGTTTGTCGCTTTCAAGGACTTTGGGACTCTTCGGCTTTGACTGTAGATGTAAATGAAGTATCAGTTAAACAAAAGTGTGGTAGGATGACTATCGCAGAACTTGTGAAAGTTGAGATCTAACTAATTAATTAAGTCCCATTTTCATAAGATCCTTAATTTACACATTAATAAGCACTCCATAAACGGAATCCTAATTAAAACAATAGTCACCTACAAAGTGTGATGGGGCGGCTAATTACGGGGGAAAAGAGCTTTTCCTCTTTAAACAAGGTCCAAATTGAGTTTTGGTTGTTGGGACAATCCCTCAACCGCAAAAATATTATAAATAGCGCCCATTTCCCCTTATTTCCTCTTTTCTTTTCTCTCCTTTTTCTTCTTCCTTGTATCCAACTTTTTCTTATCCTTTACTATAATGTCAAAATTCTCTAAATTCTCCATTTCCAGTATCACTTCCGGTATCTTCTTCTTTTTCACCCTTGCCTTAGCCGTCGCTGGTTGGTTGATTGAGTTTGTTGCTGTTGCTTATTCTCAACACAAGATTAACTCCTCTGATAGTGACCTCTCTAGTCATGCTCTCAGTTTTGTTTGGTGGTCATTGTTTTTCGAATTATTCGTCATCTTCGTCCTTGCTGGTCTTTTTGTTTTCTCTGGCCCATTCTCTACTCTTTTACCTCTTAGTTTGGTCGTCATTACTATTGTTAACCAATCTTATGTCTTAGCTGGTATTGTCTATTCTGATGTCTCTTACATTGATGCTATTTCTGCTGGTGCCGGTATTCTTGCAATTGTTGGTTTCTTATGGTTGTTTTATTATGCTTGGGAAGCTCCAGCTGCTGCAGTTGAAACTGTTGATGAAGAAAAAGCCATTGAAAACCCTGAGCCAGAAGTTGCTGAGCCAGAAGTTGCTCCAGCTGCTGAAACTATTGAGCCAGCTCCAGAAACAAAAACTGCTTGATTAGAGCGTCAAATTTTGGCTATTCTAAATTTTTTTTCTTTTTTGTTTTGCCAGATTTTAATGATTTATTTGCACATTAATCTTTATTGATCCAATGCTGATGCTTAGATGATATATACCCTTAATATTTGTTCTAATTAATAATATTTTGCCATTTATTTAATTGTTTTGTAGAAAAATATTTAACCGCTGAATAATCAATAAGAATGCGGAGAACCTCAAATGCTGTCAACTCCCTGAATTACATGATTTGATGAACAACTTTAATTTCCACCACGAATTCTACTTCAATCAATTTCTCAACATCTAACTTGTTCTGTTAATTAATGGATTTGTAATTCTTACTATTCAATTCATCAGAAATCATATGATATATTTGTATCCGAATAACCCAATGATTATTAATTATAAAAAGTAATTATGGAGACGAGAAAGCCATGATATTTAGGTAATGGTACATTGCTGCCCTCATATAAAACTCGGAAGTTACCCCTTGATCTTGCTTATCCTTCTTCTTCTTCTTTCTTCTTTGATTTTCATCAATCAATTCAAAATGTTTAACGTAGTCAAAAATTTCACTAACAAGGGCACTCAGGGCAAATCCAGAATTGGGGTTCTTTTTTACTTCTATTTCCTTTTCAGTGTTTTGTGTTGGATTGTTTGGTTGATTGCTCTTGCTATTAGTCAACACAAATCCTATAATCGTCCATTGAGCCCTTATTTTTATCATTCCAGTGGACGTCATATTTATTCTTTTGTTTGGTGGTCTCTTTGGTACCAATTGATTGTTTATGGGCTCGTTCATTCTCATAATTTTTCTAGTTGGATCACCCCATCTTTGTGTAATGATTTGATTGTGGTAGCTTTAATTCAGGATATCATCATTACGGATCGTTACATTTATTCTTATTATGGATCTGAAAAAACTATGGGGGTTGGGGCATTGTTGGTGTCCATTGCCGACTTCCTTTGGTTGTTTAATTTATCTACTAATGAAGCTAGAAAAATTAACAATGCTACTGATGTTGAAAAAGGTTATAACACCACTACTAATAACGTCAATGAAGGAGCTTATAATAACACTCTTGACAACAATACATATGTTGGAGGAAACACCACTGCTGGCACAACTGATGCTTATAATGTTAATAATGGTAACAGTCATTATGGAGACAAAGTCTCATCTATTTCTGATACTCATAATACACATTCAACTGTGGTTCAAGAACCTCCGGCCGCAGTTACTCATCAATGAGTTAAAGCAATGATAAGTTGAGTCAATCCTTTTGTATTTTCTGTTTTTATTTTGGATATTTTTTCAATATTACTTATGAATATGTCAATGAACCTTTTTTAAATAGTCGTATATAGTTTTTTCTGGTAATGAATAATCGTTAATTGAATTTTCCAAGTAATCAGAAACCTCAAATAAAAAAACGGCTAAATTAATCGATAAAAAGATTGTTTTATGAAACAATTATGTTGATTTATTATTAAATTTGTTCATGTCAAAGTAACAAAAACAACAAATAATATTGTCATCAATGACCTTAATTTTACCCCAATAGTTCTATTTACTAAAATTATATGTACTCTCTTCATCCCCACATAACCGTCTGGAGAGCATTGGTTGACCCGTGAATTTTCGTGGTAGTATAAACAATAATGAAATTTTGGTTTTGAGAAGATTAATTATGAAACTACTTTATGATTTGTTAATAATGAGGAAAAAAAAAAAGTTTATGAAAATCCAGAATTTGGTTCAATACCAAGAGCCTTCAATAGTGGAGATCCGATAAATTCGGATCCCTTAATTGTAATTATTATTTGAAAATGGATTTGTATAACATTGATTCTATTGTTCCAAAAACATTCTGTCATCAGTGTTGTATTACTGTGAAAGTTTCAACTTTACTAATTGATTCATTAAACTAGTTTCAATTAACAAATAATCAGACTAAAAAATTTTATTAAGCTTTGAACCAATTCCATTCAATGGAAACTTCTCAATTATGGATGTTTTTTATGAGGAGTCCAATTTTTCTGAAACTACGCTAGTTTTTTGTTGTTGCAGTTTTCCATAATTTCCCAATAAAGGGTCCTAATTCGCTAGCAAGTTCCGCGATCATTCACATTGATATGTTGTGAATAATATGAGTATTTGAGAAACATACTCATCCATTATAATAACATATGGAATTGTAAATCAATATGAAAATACGCGTATAGTTATGTCAAAAATTTGATGGTCGCTAACATATCACTGTAAGTTACACGCTGTGAGATCTCCTAACAGCATAAGAGATGGAAGCCCATTACCATTAATCAGTATACCGAGTCATACAGAACTAATCAACCAAAAAGTTCCCTGATTTGCCAGTTGATCGAACTAAAAGATTAGCGTGTGTTGATTACAACCGATTTTACCTGCATAACTTTTGAAACAGTTTCAAAAAATCAATATAGTTTTCAATTTCAACATTGCAGAATCACTAATTTCTATTTAATCCCAGGGACCTGCCTTTGCCATTAATAAATCTGGGATAAAAGCTTTTAAGCCTCAACCGTCCATCCATTCTTTTTTGATTCCGTTCATTCGTTTTTTGATTTTATTTGTATTCACTATTTTTCACAATGGTCAAGTTTCTCAAACATCAAGTAAAAGCCATCGAAAGTCAAAATATTATTACCCATCATGAAAAAGTCATTCTTGAAGTCGTTCAACAACCGGTCAAGGCCAGAGTTTCTGGTCGCAAAGAAACTAGAAATTCTTCAAGAAGATTAGTTGATCCTCAACCAATTGTTCAGTTAAAACTTCAAGGTAATAACGGTAGAGATATTATTGATTATAGTCTTGGAATGTATTTTATTAGAGCTTCAATTGAATGTGTTGGTTTTAATGATGCTGATGATTTCATGGCAAAACAAAGAAAATCTAGAATTCAAGAAAATATTAATGAAGAATTTGATGTATTAAGGGGTACTACCACCATAACTGCTCAATTTTATAAGGAAAGTCCATACGCTGCTTGTGGAGTCTTTGATAATTTATCCGTTAGATTTAAAGGAGATTATAGATTAAAATTCGATCTTTTTGAAGTTAGATCTTTTGATAAAAATGGATCAGTTTTTGGTAAACCAAAAATTATTCATTGGGCAAATGCTACTGTTTATTCATCTAAATTCACTGTTTATACTGATGCTTCATTTGATGGTCTTGAAGCCTCTCCAGTTCTCAATGAACAATTGAAAAAAGCTGGTTGTAGAATTAGAACTAGAAAACCAAGATCTCAATCACTTATTAATTCCAATAATAATAATAATAATTTACCATACAATGATTTCAAAGTTTCCAAACCAATATTTTCAAATGGTAACACCAATGGCTTACAATTTTTTCAAAATATTTCTCATCAATTAACTAATTCCCCATCATATGTTTCACCAATGCCATCCAGAAGTTCAACTCCTGCTCAAAGACAACAATCAATCATTGATATTTATAGTAGATCTTCTACTCCCAGTGATAATTTATTGGCCACTCCAAACATCAATACTAATGTTTCATCATATTTTACTCCACAAGCTCATCATCAAACTGATATTTTTTCAACTCCTCAAACTAGTAATGATGTCTTTTCCACTCCTCAAACAAGCAATGATGTTTTTTCAACTCCAATGACTTATAATCCTGCGATGTTTGAAGAATCCCAAATAGATTTATCTCCACTTGAACAAGATGCATCAATTTTTAATGCTTTGAATGAAAATAACAATAGTAATAATAACTATGTGTTGGGTAATCATAATAATGGATCTAGATTAGATTTCAATAACTTGAATAATTTCTATAAGTCTATAACGAATGACGATGCTCCAAGAGCTCAAAATAGTGATCCTTTACTTGAACCATTTGATTCTAATAATAATAGTCAGTATTCTGAACAACTAAATTCTTCAAATATGGAACTTTTATCATTATTACAAGATAACTATTCTTTACCTAAACAGCAAACAGAACAATCAAGTCAATCGAGTTATAATCAATCACAAGAAATTTCTCACCAACAAATATTTGAAAACCCATTTGCCATTAATGATCTTGAATTTTCTTTTTGAAATTTATAACTAATTAATGATTTAACGAATTGTCTTTTAAACCTACTTCAGTTCTTCTCTTTCTTTAAAATTAATGATTTTCTGTTTTAAATTTTTTGCAATGCTTTTTTTACTTATAGACTTAATGAATTTGGATGGAGGTTCAAATAATATTATTGTAGAATTTTTATGCATACTCAAAATTTGCACAAACCTTTAATTTTTAAAAACTTTTAAAATAAAAAAAGTTGCTAACTTAATGATTGAGTTGACTTCAGCAGTGAAATAACTCTTAAGTTTAAGCAACAAAATTAAAAAAAATATAATGCCCCAGACAGGATTCGAACCTGTGATCTTTGTGTCTCTCGAATTGCCAGAAGAACTGAACTTCGTACAAGCACAACGCCTTAAACCGCTTAGCCACTGGGGCGGTTTATGTCATGTTGTTGTTAGGCCTGTCCAATATAAGTGTTTATTCAAAAATAACTCAACTACATCAAAAACAGAAGGAAGACATATTTTATGGGCTTCATAGATTCAAAAAATCTTAAGTCTTTATTTGTAGGACGCCACAACATAAAAGCGACATTATAAATATACACGAAGTACTGGAAGCAACTAGTAAATGGGAAAGGCTATCATGGAGTGATTAAAATCAACAAAAATACTAAAGTATTTAGGGATTCAGGTAGACGATTTTATTGAAATGAAATGAAAAGAAAAGTTCTTGAATAAGATTTTAACAAAACAACTGATCACTATTCATTTATAGTTGTTTAAGACATTATAAGAACTCATTTCATGAAAATGAAGGAGACATAATAAAACCTCTCTATAAAAATCATTTACGACTCATATCAGTTTACTCTTTGTCTTGCTAGATTTGAAGTTTACAAAAAAATTACAATTTGATTAAAATACCCAAATAAAAATAATATATTACAAAAATTCATAGAAACATTAAAGCAACCCCAATGATTTTTCAATTGTTTAAATATTTTGATAATTTTTTTTCACTACCCAAAAAATCTAATTTTAAATTAGCATCTAATAAAGATTCTTTTAATGCAAATAATCTTTGTTTTTCTTTATCCAAATCTTCCAAATTTTTATGCAAACTATCATTTAATTCTGTTATCCAAATATAATGTCTTTGTAATTTTTCGTAATCTTTTTTAGGATCTAAAAATTCATCATTTAATTCATTTTTTTCTTCTTCTTCTTGTTGATTAATTTTTGATTTTTTGGAATTGGTAGTGGTAGTATTAGTGGGAGACAAAATATTATTAATTGGTCTTTTTTTATAATTATAAACTGGTTTTAAAATTTCATTGGTTTCAATAGACTCTTTAAAAGTTTTTAAATTGTCAATGCTTTGATAGAATTTTTTGAATAATTCGAATATTTGATCTTTGGATTTTTTTGTCTCATTATTACTTTTATTCGAATCATTTGAATCAATTAATGAAGAAATTTTCATGGATTTTGGCTGAGATATTTCTTTCTTCAAAGTTTCAATCATTTCATTTATAATAGTTTCATTCTTATTAATATTTTCATCAGTACTATTGAAAAGTAATTGATATAATGTTTTATAAAAAAGTTTTTCATCATGTGATAAATCTTCAACTAATTTATAATAATCTTTTTTTGTATTTTCCACAAATTGAATGTTATTTTTAAACGGATCTATATCAGAGCTTTCTTTATTTAGTAATTCATTTCTAATATAATACCACCAGGGATAAATATCTTCATCATATTCATGATGTTTTTTATTATTAACATCATGAACTGTTCTAATATGTTTCGCTAAAGCATCACTTCTGGTAAATTTTTTGGCACATTCAGGAACAATACAATAATATGGTTTTTCTCCAGTATGTGATCTAACATGAGAAACTAAGGCAAATCGACTAGGTTGGGGCATATTATAACGTGAACAATCTTTCCATTCACATTTATATTTTGGTTGTCTAGTTTTGATATGTAAGGACATCAAATGCTCCACCAATGAATCTAAAGTGGGAAATTGAATATTGCAATCATTCCAAAGACATATATGAACTTTAGTAGAATTTTCCATGGTTTATTTGTTAATGATTTTTGATAATATTCACCATTTTACAAGTTTTACTTACAATTTCAAAGAAAAAGTTACAGAGACAGGGTGCCGTAACCATGTAGCCCGACTCATGTGCCGATGAAGCACAGGGCCGCGTAACTACTGAGTAGCCAATAAGGCGTCGGCTGATTATATTACAACCACAAAATTATTCAAAAAAATTGCAGCAAAATTCCAAAAATTTACAAGTTGTGATAAATAAACACAAACCGTCTTAATAATAAATCCACATCATGTCATTCTTTGGTGAATTATTGGCCTCTGTGCTCCCTACCGTCTCTTACGCTGATTCTGTATGTTATTCTTAAAATGGTGAACACCGTCTCAATATTTGATGTGTCAAAGATGAAAAGTTTTTTAATGAACAACTACAAGATAAAATTGATAATATAATATTGTCTTTTGAACTTTTCTAACAAGTCCGACATCGATGAAGATTTTTTTCCAAGAAGTGTAAACAATTACTAACAAGTTTTTAGGAAGAAGAAGAAGAAGAAGAAGAAGAAGAAGTTGTTGAAAAAACTGAATCTACCGAAGAACCAGAAGAGGCTTCAGGGGACGCTGAAGAAGAAGAAGAAGACGAAGAAGACGAAGACGAAGACGAAGATGATGACGAAGAAGAAGAAGAAGATCAATTAGATAAGTTAAGGGCTTCCTGTGCTAACACTCAAGAATGTCATAAATATGTTCATCATTATCAAGAATGTGTTGAAAGAGTCACCAAAGAACAAGAAGAAGAAGGTTATGAAGATAAAGATTACAAAGAAGACTGTGTTGAAGAGTTCTTCCATTTACAACATTGTATTAATGATTGTGCTGCTCCAAAATTGTTTTACAAATTAAAATAAGAAAATTTATCATACATTCATCCCATTACGAAAATTCATAATAAATAATAATAATCAAAAAAAAACCGCTTACAGTGTTTCTTGAAGGCTATAATAATATTATTATTGGTTGTTACTTGATATGACACTATTATTGACAAAAACCAACTTTAATTTTTAGTCAAAAGAACAATTTAAATTCATTTTTTAATCCCTCTTCTCATCTATCTTTTTTCTTTTATCATCTTATAAACAAAAAGTATAGTTATCCAGTGTTGTATATATTACAAAAAAAATTATAAAAAAATATTTTAAAATTGATAGTTGTTGATAAAATATGGTGATCACATAAGAGAGGGTTTTGGACAAATATTTGATTATTGTTTCTATAAAGTTCAAAAAAGCCTTACCTGTTAAAACCAAATTTTTACGACATTTTGTAGAACTTGTTTGATAATCATTGAAGTTATGATTATGGAGCACTGTTGCATTCACGAAATTTTGTCAGACACAAAACCAAAACAAGAGATTTTATTAATTTCATACGAAAACTATATAGTATTTATATCAGCAATAAATAATAAAGATAACAATAATAATGTCAGGAGCTCAATCTTTGAGTAATGATCCAACAAGGAATAGTTTTGCCAAACAAACAGAAGAAGTGATAGATCTTAGTAGTGATGAAGAAGAAAATATTGATGAGTTATCAGAAGAAGACTTAGAATTCATTCAAAAACAAATATTCCACTTTTTAAAAGATCAAAATGAACGACTGATTCTTTCGATCAAACATAAGATTGAAAAGGAAGATGAAGATTACAAAGAATTACAGGAAGAAGATGAAAGAATTGAAAGTAATAATAATAATGATGAAGAAGATGAAGAAGATGATGAAGAAGAAGAATTAATTAAAAGATCTTTGAAGATTAAAAATAAACCAAATGTTTTGAAAAGAAAAATAACAGAAATTGATAAACAAGATATTGAAGATTTACCTAGAAATTTAGAGCCTTTGACTAACAGAGGTAAACAAGGTTTGTTAATGAAGAATTTCAATAATGACCAAAGTGAAAGATATGAGTTATATAAAAGAACCTTACTATCTAAATCTTTTTTCAAAAAAATTAGTACCCAAATTATTGGTCAAGCATTAACTGGACCAACTCATTTTGCAATTAGTGGGTTAGCCAAGTACTTTATTTTGGAATTATTAGAAAAATGTAAAGACATTTATGAAACTCAAGAAAGAATGGAATTAATAAACGAAATAGTCAATACCCCAAAACCGAAAAGACAAAAATTAGAAGAAGATTTCAAAAATAATCATAACCTTGGAGGAATCATCAATGGTAAACCATTGACCCCGTTTCATGTCAGAGAAGCTTTCCGGTTATACAGATTTGAAAACGGGTATCCCACAAAGAACATCAGAGATCAAGGCGATGGAAATGGGTTTATGTTTCGATAATTAATAGATGCAATTTTACTAATCTGCAAAATCTGTAAAAATTGAAAAACAAAAAAAAAGTTTCTGAGAAGAGCACCGAAGAGCACTACAAATTCTAAATTAATGGACTATCAAAACAGAGTAGGGAACAAACAAGGAGGAGGGGGTTTGGCTTCTAATGAGGAAATCAACTTATCAAGAAAAAATCGAATCAAAGAACTTTTATCAACGACAAATAACAATTTTTTAAAAAACGATCCATATGTATTTAAGAATCATTTGGGATTTTTAGAATGTAAATTATGTTTAACTTCTCATGTTTCCGAATCATCCTATTTGATCCATATCAAGGGAAAGAAACATCAAGCCAATTTACAAAAAAGACAAAATAAGTTGAATAAAAACCTCAATTCAAATGATAATACCATTAATCAAAATGGAATAACCTCAATAGCAAAGAGAAACTACACCAAAATTGGAATTCCTGGCTACAAAATCAAGAAAATTCGTCATGAAGTAACGGAGCAAATTGGATTATTGATCATTGTTTCTTTTCCGGAAATTTCCAAAGAAATCAAGAAGCCAATTTATAGGTTTATGAATTATTTTGAGCAAAAAATAGAGAAGTTGGAGAATGAAAATGAAAACAAGTATCAGTATTTGATTATTTCGGGTGAACCGTATGAGAATATTGCTATAAAGATCCCAAATTCACTGATTAATAGAAATGTTGATACAAATGGTAATGAAATGCTTTGGGATTATTGGGATGAAGATATCAAAACTTATTATTTACAATTCTTTTTTGAATCATAGTATGATATGGTTAAGTGTCTTGACAGTAATCAAAGTTGTTATGATAGAAGTACTAAGGAAATTGGAATAAGTTTACAAGATAAAAATGCATATGTTTTTTAATATATTATACAGCAAACAATTTTAACAAGCTATGATAATTTATCAACTAAGTCAATATCATCATTACTTGGTAATAATGGTTTTTTATTTTTATCGTTATCTTTATAAATTTTTTTTTGTAATAAGAAACAAAAATCAAAAAAGAATCCCACCAAAATTAACCCACATTTTGCAAAATTTTTTTTGATAAAATCAATTAATTTGAAATTTAGATTATGATCCAATTCAACTCCTAATTTATTGATTGGTCTTTCGCTTTTCCATCTCAACAAAATTAAATAATTATCAATAATAATTTGGCATAATGATAATGATCCACCAATAAAATCTAAATAAGTTGCTAAAAATGGATAACCTTTGACTGATTTTTTCTTATAATTTAATATTAATTGAGGAATGAATTTGATACAATTGATAAATAATTTAATCATGGTCAAAATCTTGGTTAATAATAATAAAGGTAAAGATTCCAGAATTAATGATCTATAAAGACAAGTTATTAAAAATAATATTAAAATTATAATTAAAAATTTTGTATTATTATGAACTTTTCTAAAAATATCATTCAAATATACTAAATCAT
>JBAKFZ010000175.1:0-27756 GCA_037355385.1 Saccharomycopsis sp. FM-2023a
TTCTACTTTAGATCAATTACAAATACTTCAAGTTTCAATAAAGAGTGTTTGATTGGTTAATGTTTGACATCGTAAATTGACTGTTCAGGGAAATTTGATGCTATATCATTATTAGTAAACTTAATGGAGACGATGAAATTGTAAACAGTGTTTATAAAACTTTTATGATTAAATTATCTGTTGATAAGACAACATATGTACAGTAATTCTGATGAACTTAATATACATATATACATAAGAAGGATAATAATATCTGCTGTAATTGACCACTTTACTTTATAGTGTCAGCACGCTATAAATCATATATCTAAGATGCAAGACCAAGATATACCAGCTTCACCATCTTTTCAACATTATCATTATCTGGCTCATGATCTATGTTTGTAGCAAAAAAGTGTCAAAATCAAAAAAAATAAAGAAAATATTTCAAAATAACGTCAAATTCACGCTAAATTCAAATTTTGCCACCATGAAAATTGCCTACATCTTCCATTGGAGTTACAATAGAAAGTATTTAATGAATTTCCCAAACCAACATTAAAAAACTTCTTGTTCGAATATCCAAAACTTCGGAATGCATTGAATGAAGTTCTTTTTAAAAAAATTGATATTACTCATGATTTTCCGAGGATGAAAACTGGAGATTTTACAATTTTGGATGGTAGTCACTCCGATACTCTTCATTTAAAAATTAGTGATCATGTTTTAACTAAATTTACTGAAAAGTTAGTTAAATTAAATACAAGAGTTTTGGAATTTTATCTTCAACCAGGTTGTTCCCTTATGCTCCCGTGGGTATTCCCAATGGGAAAGTATGAAGATGAAATATGTCGAAATAAACCTGATAAAATTTCGTTTCTCAAAATTTTAAAATTAAGCCATCTTGTAATTGAGAAAATCGACGATCTTTGTCAATTCTGCAAATGATCAAGTTTAGAAGAATTATGGCCTAAGGGTTTTGAGTGTAATAATCATGATGATGTTAAGCTTCGTAATTTTCAATATTCAATTAGATTCAAGAGATTGAGAATTGAAAACAAGAATCAAAATGCAATCAAAGAAATTGAAACAACTAAAAATTTTTCATTTTTAGAAAGTTTAAAAATTCTTTATTCTCGACTCTAAATTTAAAATCTTGAAAATGACGTGAATTAAAACACATAACAAGTATATTTGGCAAAAGAATTCTAGATGAATCAAAACTTTTTTCATATCATAGTTTAGACTATCGTCATTCGGGAAGGTATTAAATCAAAAGTTCTGACTAGGAAAAATATGGCTGCTGGGTAAGAACTTAATGAATGTTCTGTGTATTTTGTTAAAATAATTAAGATTTAACAGAAAGTTTTTTTATCTCAGTAAATTTGTAACTGTTGGATAGAGAAAAATTCTTGCACATAATGTGGTTTTGATCACAGATTCAATTTATAAATTTACAATTTCTCCAGTTATTCATCTTCAAGCTCTTCATTATAATAAAAAATCATAAAAATGATTGAAATTCAATAGTTAGATAATTTGAATGAGATGGTTTTGTATGAATATCTTTTAGCCTTCCATCAAGAAGCCCATAAACATAGGTCAATGACATTTTTTTTTCTAGTAATTACAGTTCATATAGTTTATCTAGTCAATCAATATTTTGTTTGTTAGCCTCTCTTAAGTGGTGTTTGGATGTTTTTGCTTTCCGCATACCCGGGCTCCAAACCAGAAGTGGTTCCAGCAATTATATTGCTGTGTCAAAAATAAAGTAGTTATAGTTATACAACACACAGCAATTACGGAATTGAACAAGAAAATACCATTGCAGTTGAAATTGAGAGCTGTACAGTAATTTCCAAAATAAATATTCTCTGATCTATATGAAGCAGAACTCAAACTTAGTCCAATATTAAAGTTATTAATTTTTCAACATCTTAATAACCTGCAAGCTTCATAATTGTAACTCATCCAAGAATACTGAAAGATTGTTTGATGAAGTCCAAGTTGTGCAGTCCAGTGATTTGTTTTTGGAAGTGGAAATGAATTATGAATACTTTATACCTTTTTTCACAAAGGTAATTGATTCAGGCTGTGAAGTATTGACATTATGCATAGCTTTCAAAATGGGTTACTGGGTAAACCGCTATTCTGAATTATTGTATTTTAAAAGCTATATCTTTGTTGAAAAATATTAACTTGATTCCATTTTCTTCAAATTTTGTTTTCTCTCAAATGTGAATTCTCAATTCTTGAAACTTCAGAATAAATCAAAATAGCTTACTAGGTATTATAATAAGATATGATAAACAATAAAGGAAAAATGCGATAACGAGTCTTCCAGAGTGGGAAGTTTTGCAAATTGACATAAATCAGAAAACACAAAGTAATTGAAATTCGCAATGCGTGATTCTTAGTAAATGACAATACTATTCATTAAATCTAATTTTACCAACTATTCAGTTTCTTTTGATAAAAATTCTTTAAAATTTTTTAAGTCATGCTTCAGTTTTTTTGCAAGTATCACGATCAGATTTTCTTCCCCTTCCAGTTTCCTTATACTTAGCATTTAAAATTCCATGTCATGGAATATTTCTTAAACGTCCCAAACGTTATTGTATTTTCATTTATTGTTCTAAATTGAGTACTGTTGATTGATTCAAGATCAATCATTTATGAAAACTTTAATATATCTATCAATCGTTACTTCCGATTACGCTATTTCTGGCTCCTCCCTTTTGAAAATTATTCAAGAAGTTGATGATAGATATGGGAACTATAAAATTTCCATGATGGAGTTGGGCCGATGGTTCATTTAGATAATTTCAATGTGGCTATTGTTGGGAAAGAATGAGTGACACTTGTTAATATTCCGTTTTATTAATAGCTGATAAGAACTCTCAAATTGAGGATCTTTCAAAGATTCTACATATGCACGACTATTAAATTTGATCTACAACTGAAAAGTATATTAATATCTAAACTTTTTTTTATTAAATTTAGTTTGTAAATTTCAAATCTTTATCATTTGTCCAAAGTTGATTTTTCTTCTTGGGCTTTGGTGAGACAATGTTATAATTATTATTATCATTATCATTATTATTATTCAAAAACATTTGATTTATCTTGATTTCTAACAATTTTGCTTCATTTCTTCTATCATTTAAAAACTCATCAATCTTGTCACAAGTTTCATTAATTTTAATTAAAAAATCATTATAAAAGTTGATACCTTGTTTCAAATTATCGATGATTTCAAAATATGATGAACAAATTAATTCCAAATTATTGAAAAACTCAATTTTTGAATCATTTTTTGGATTTTCAAAATTTTCGAAATTTTTTAAGTGAATTTTCAATTTTTTAATGATTTCTTCTTGTTTGACTCTTTCTTCATTTAATGAATTAAAAATATCTTGGAATCCTTTGATATGAGAATTAAAAATATCTTGATAATATGAGTCAATAGTTTCTTTATCAGTATTAAATAATTTACCAGAATTTTGTAAATATTTATATTCATTGATAATTTTTGGTAAAATATTCATTTGTGATGACTTAATTTCAATAATTTCAACAAACTTTGATCGATTAATTTTCAAATTATCAATCTCCATCAAATTAATCTTAATTTCTTCAATGATCTTTCCCAAAAAATCGTTATCATTATTATTATTTCTACTATTAGGTATCTGTTTTTCGATATCCTCAACATTCGAAACAGTTATAAATTCAATCTGATTTTTAATTTCTTGGAAATTGTTCAAAATAATTCCATCCCCCTGTTTAGCTTGTAACATTAATGATTCTAACTCATCTATTAAAATCTCATAATTATCATTGATTTCTTCACTTTTTGGTCGATTCCAACTCATAGTTCCATATCTATTTCTTAATAGTTCATCTTCTTTTGATTCAATTAATAATTTTGATCTCATTGAATTGATTGATAATTCATCGTTTTTTGATAATTTTTTAATATCATTTAAAGTTTCTAAGATTTTCTTATTACCTTGTAATTTTTTGATTTTTTCAATTTTTTTGAGTAATTCTTCTGACAATTTATTATCATTATTATTCAAATTAACTAAAGTCGATAATTTGTTTGTTAATAAAAATTCATCTAATTGTTTATTTAAATTATTGATAGGATTAATAATATTTTCTTTGACATAATTTTCTTGTTTTTCTCGAAAACTTTGACTTAATTGAATGATTGAATAAGGTAATAAATCATAAAATAATAATTTACCAATTTTTTTTGACTCATTAACTTGTTTCTCATTCATTATTAAATATTTTAAAGGATTCTCTAATTCATCAATGATTATCAGTTTAACCATTGAAATTGGAGCAATCTCTTTTAAGTCATTAATCTCTGGAATTATTTGTAAATAAATTAAATCATTATCATTATTACTAATTTTTAATTGTTTTTTCAAAAAAATCAGTAAATTTTCACAATTTTTTTTCAATAAATCATTATTTATAATATATTTTTCATAAGATTTCATTTGATTAGTTAATTGATTAGCTAATTTTAATCTGGCAACTTCTTCACCAAATTTATTTTCATTAGCACAAAATTTTGATTGTCTATATTGACTTATTGCCTTAAAATAATATATTTTTACTTTTAACTGATTTAACCAATCATTTCGGAGTAATAAATTATTATGATTTTTTTCCAAAAATTTTAATGATTCATCATAATAAACAGAAATTTGTGATGATAATTTTGCAATCAATGAGTCTTTTAAATTATCTTTAACAGCTTTTAACAAAAACATTTCTTGCGCTTGACCTAACATTAACTTATTTAAAAAGTTTAATGATTCTAATTGAAAGTCTTTTGATAAATAATTCCAAAAACTTTCATTCTTGATTAAAATCCTAATCAAAATCTCAAAAATTCCTGATGATAATTGAAAATAATGACTAGCTTTTTTTAAACCTTCATCATGGTTCTTTGAATTTTCAAAATTACCTAATTGACAATAAATCACTGCTAAATTATAAAGAATATTGATCTGTTCAAATAATAGACTTTTTAGTCTTATAAATTCCTTGGAATTGCCAGTATAACCAACCAGTAAATTACCATCCGACCAAGAAAACTCTGCAAAATCTGTTGGGAATTTTAATGATAATGAAGACAAATGTACAAAATATTGTTTGAATGTTTCTATCACTTCTTCATTCAAAAAGGGATTGATTATATCATTAGTTATATTCAAATAAATCTTAGATCTCAATTTTTTTAACAATTCAATGTCTTCTTTGAAAGTATTAGTGGTTTGATAATATTCTTCATTGATTATTTTTTCAATTGCCGCTCCAAGATCCAAATCTTCCGTGGCCCTAAATGGCAAAGAGATTAACGAGGACATTTATTGATTTGTTTGTGAATTGTGGCGATGAGTTTTGTTTTTGTTTACATTTTTATAAAAAAAAAAAATAGCGATTTTTCAAGTTTACAATTTTCCCACTTTTTTACTTCAAAAAAATATATTATACCAAAAATAAAAATAGAGCCCATGTAATTTCACAATAATATATAAGTAATTTACAAATTCTTTTCAACCAAATCACATTTCCAATTTTTGTTGATTTAATATGGCTTCTTTAACTTTCAAATCAACGCAATCATTGAATATACTCAAATCCACATCTTTTAAACCAGTTTTTTTTATCAAAGAATTGGATTCTATCACAGACGAATAAATCAATCCTGGATTGAAATCTTTAATATCATTATTTAATCCACCCCAATTACTATGATCAATTTTAATATTGGTTTCATATGATTTTTTGATTATTGGTTTTGGTTGTTTATACCAGGTCAGAGAATTTGGTTGAGTTAATAAGGGATAAAATAAAATTCCAGTATAATAATCTTTCTTGAGTCGCTTTTTTTGAAGGTATAAATCTCTTTTTTTCCTCAATTCTTCATTATAATTATAAGTTGATTGACCATGTTCAAATAACCAATTATTTTCACTAATTAAATTCTCACTATTAGTGGATTTGATCGCAAAAGGTTTATGCATGGGGAAATTGATATATTTTTTGACACTATTTGATTTGATTTGATTATTATTTGATCCTCTTTCATGATCTGGACCCCCAGTTAATGAACTTGATTGTTGTTGTTGATAAATTTGTGAACCACCATACCAAGCGATATAACGTTTTTTATCATACAATGATTTATCCGCAGGGACTAGATCTTCTGGAGTTGCTAATTCTCCTTCAATTTCTCCAGTTTCTCTTGCATAATCTTCATGATAATCATCAATAACTTTTTTACCTCCGATAATAATTCTAGAACCAAATTCTTTAAAAATTGATCTAGCAGTAACAAGTCCAATAGTTCGACTTTTATAAGAATTTGGAATTAATTTTCTATCCACCAAATCTTGTTTTTCATCCATATCTAAAATGAATTTAAATAATGAAGAATGTTTTAAAAATAAATAATAAGCATCTCTATAACCAAGACATCTTGCTGGTTCAGTTGATAACATGTATAATTTATCTCCTTTACCTAAAACTGTAAAAGTTCTTACTCTAAAATCTCTTCCTCCTAGTAGATTACCCAAATCATCAATCTTGGAATCACCTTTTGGATCGTCGGGCATATCATATTCATCACCATCTTCAGTTAAACCAATTTCATTTCCATCTTCATCAAGAGGAATTGGGAAAGGACTATAAACTTTTTTTTGTACTCTAAATCCTGGTTTTCTACCTGCTTTTTTCTTATAACGAGGCACCTCAGTTTCTGAATATCCATTTTTATATTTCACAAGACTTGATTTGTTTTTAGCTCCAGGAGGTCTGCCTCTTCCTCTTCTGTTTTGTGCAGTCTCTTCAGATTGTGATTTATTAGCTTTACCATCTTCACCATCTTCATTTCCTTCAGGAATTTCTTGCAAGTCAGTAGTGTTGTTAACTTCTTCCTCTTCGTCCTCTCCTTCTTCCGCAGCTGGTTCCTCTTCCTCCTCCTCATCATCATGATCTTCTTCTTCCTCTTCTTCAGGAACGGCTTCTTCATCATCATCGTCTTTAATCACGGTCTTATTTCTAGTGGGTCTTTTGCGAGGTCTTTCCTCTTCCAAATCTCCAAAGACATCATCTTCAATTTCAGGATCAAGTCCCAGGTAATTGGGGAAAGAATAACGAGCAGAACGTCGACCTTCAAAGTTGTTAGTTAAAAAAACGCGACATTTTCAAAAATGTAAACAAAAGTTGACACATACTGGCACGGATGGGTCTGCCAGTGGGCAGAGGTTCCGGCGAGGAAGATTCGATTCGGGCACTTCTTCTAAGCAGCCTTCTAGCCATGTTTGATGAATTTAATTTGAATTAAATGGGAATAAATTGCACTTCATTTGCTCAAATTGCCTGTTTATTGATTAAATTCATTGCAAAATCTGGCGCATTCTGCGGGTAACCCCTGAATTTTTCAACATTTTACTACTAAAGTTTTGGTAGTTTCATTAACTATACAATTACAATTAACAAACAATTAAAAAATGTTTTTTCTTTTTATTATACAAAAATACTTTATTTACTGCCATTCAACTTCTTTTTGGTTTTATCCAATTTTCTCTTTTTGTCAATTAATTTTTTATTACGATCATCTTTTTGTTTATTTGAATATTCCATAATCTTATATAATTTCTTTTGTTTATTACTCATCATGATTTTCTTTAATTCTTTTTCGTTGGCTGCTTCTTTTTCTTCTTTAGTCATGGTTGAATGCTTTCTCTTTTTAGTAGATGTTTCTTTAGAAAGTTCACTAAATTTAACTCCTTTAGCTTCAAGTTCCAACTCTTTTTGAGCAGTAAGATCGTCTTCTTCATCATCATCATCTTCTTCTTCTTCTTGTTCGTCGGCTTCAACTTCTTCTTCCTCACTTTCATCAGCTTCTTCTTCTTCTTCTTCTTCTTCTTCTTCTTCTTCCTCTTCAACTTCTCCTTCAACTTCTCCTTCTTTCTTTTCAGTTTCTGGATTATATCCACCAGCATCACCCCATGGAGATAAATGAGGTGGTAAAGTTTCTCCTGGAGCATAATCACTAACAGATAGTAACTTTTGTTTATTAACACAATCAAAAATCCATTGAGGTTGAATATAAGTTCTACCAGGAATCTTATTTTTGATAACTGGACGATCAGAAATTTGATGAGTTATACTTAATTTTTTCAAATAATTATCAACTTCATCTTTGGGTAAAGAATCTAATAAAATTTCACTAATGATTTTCCCATTAAATGATAAAACAATTAATTCAATTAATTCGATATCAACTTCTCTACCAATGAAAAATGTAAAATCTTTGAATAAGTTTTTTGGGGAATTTTCATCATTTTCATCATTTGATTTTGGTTGAAATAATTTATCAGCAAATGATTTAGTATTAGTTGACTTAAATTCATCTAATTCATCTTTGTCTTCTTCTTCTTCAACTTCTTCATTTTCTTTATCATCGGCTTTTAAAGCTTTTGATAACTCTTTTGAATCCAAATTAGTAGCTTCAATATTTTTACCATCATTAATTTTTAAATTTTCTTTATTATTGTTTTCATCATTATTTTCATTTCTTAATTCTAAAATATAACTACTTAACCCACTATAAAGTTTTGAATTTTTTTCATTAATTTTTGGTGGATAAACTAAATTATCATCTTGATATAATTTAAACAAAACAAATTTTAACAAAGTAATATAGAATTCTAAAAATGTTAACATAATTCTAAAATCAATGTCTGATGGAATATTTTGTGGGAATTTAAATGGACTTAACCAAATAATTTCTTGACCTTGAATTTTGGCACTATAATAAACCCCTTTGATTGAAACAAAAACTTTTTCCAATACTTTTCCTTTACTAATATAAGCGTTCCATTGATTGGAAATTTTTTGACAATCTTTAATAATTTTTGAATTAATTTTATCAGTAATTGGCATATTAGCAAATAAAAAAATCATATTTAATGCATCATCAATATCTCTTAAAGCGTCAATGAAACTTGGATATCTTTCTTTAATGACATTGTCTAATTTATAAACTGGACGATTTGAATCTAATTTTTTAGCATCACCAATTTCTCCCTTTGAGATTGCTTTATTTAACTTTTTGGCAAAAGTTTTATGCTCTCTGAATTTTCCTAAAATTGGTTCATGTAATAAATATTGAATATCTTTGGTATAATAAAAAGTGACTGGTTTAGTTGATCCTTTATTAGCTTTCTTTTTATTTCTAGGTTCTCTTGGATAAATCCCTTTAAAAATACAAAGTCTTCTGAAATCAGCCAAAGAAACTTGAAGTTTCTTAACGGCTTGAGTACGAGTAATGAAGTTTTTAGCATTACCACTAGTACCTCTTTTCTTAATTTTAGCCATCTTTTAGATTTATTTTCTGATAAAAGTTATTAAAAAGATTGTTTAAAAAAAAAATTTCAAACTGAAAAAAAAAATTTTTTTTTTTTTCACAAACCTCATCGGTTATGTAAGCAAAGTGTCTGTGCTTACATATACATTTATTGCTTTATATTGAAGATTACAATTGATATTTATTACTTATGGTCGACAAAGTTTATGATATTATTGGTTTTCATGGATATGGGTGGAACATCAACGGTTGAAGAAATTGGAAGTGATACACTAATTCGTCAATGGTCAGGAAGTAAAATTGCAAAAGTTTGTGATCCATACACTGCTCACCATACTTCGTATGTTGCATTTAAATTTGCTAAACCATGTAGTGATAAGAAGTTCAAAATGATTATCTTAGGCTGAACATAAAACGTTCTACATTAGTAGTTATAATCAGCCTTCACTGGAATACCAGTTCTCTGTACTTTTGTGTGCATTAAACATATAATATCCAGCACTTAAATTGTTGGATATGAGAAACAACTCAGATCTTATGTTTCACACATCAACAATCATTTAAGGTCAAATGAATCACCCAGAATGAAGGCATATGTTAGTAGTGCTTCAATAATGTATTCGATTATGTATATAAATATTCTGTACTTCCTGCCCTTATGACAAGTAATTGACAACTTCATATTATTAGTTTATCTAGTCTGATACCTTAGGATAAAAACTTATAGCTTTGTTTTGAAGTATAAATTATTTCAAAGAGCCTGTAAAACAAACTTTTAATCAACATTGACTTCGAGTTTACTGGAGTTCTCGATATTCATTTACTTAATGCCAATAATTTGCTCTTTATTGATGAACGAACATTAGTTTAGCCCATAAGCACTAACCTGCTACAAATTGTATGTCCAGTTCATAAGTTGTGATTAATAATCGTTGCTATATAGGAAGGCCAAATTCCAGAAAACAAAGTATCAGGGTATCGATCTCAATCAAACTGTTAAAACTTAATAGTTGTTAGCAGAATCACCATATTATGCGCCTAAAAAGGCCGGTTGTTATTGATGATAGTACTTAACATGGAATGATATCTCGTTATTATATCACAAGACATTGTTTTCACTAATGACTGTTTAGTTTGATAATGTCTACAGTGATTGATTAGCCTAAATATTGTTAGTTTTACCGAAATTCGATGAAACTCGATCATACTTAATTTTCCATTCAGTTACAACATTCATATTGAATATATAAGTTTGGAAACACAAAAAATCAATCAAATTGTAATAAACTTGAATTTTATAAATGACACAAAATAAACACAATTAATTAGCGTTTACAGTCTCAATCAACTGTTGTTGTTAAGATAGAGGGAAAATACAAAGGTTCTAGAGTAGATGTAAACAGTTAGAATTCTGCTCAAAAAATAATTTTGAACTGGATTGAGTATGACTTCAAAACGCATTTACTCGAGGAATGCGATTTAAGTATAGTGGATTAAACTTATTTTTTGTGAGATTTGATAATTGTGACTGTTGAGACAAAATCAATAGAGGATAGCATAGTTTTCGAAAACTTCCCAATTTGCAGTATTTAAAGGTTAGAATCAACGATGTAACAGCTATCATTCAGAATAGTGACCAATTGAAAACTTTGAGAGACTTACAAATTCGGGTCATGGATTTAAAACTATTTGTCCTTTCATCAATTTAAATAAAATACAAACTGTTGTCATTGAGGATATTTCTTTGCCAAATTTAAGGCTTGCAAAGTTACCAGAGTTGGAAACTTTACTCATTCAAGATTTTGGGACAAAGTGTTTCAACCCTAAAATTAAATTTTAAAAATTCGGGGACCTTACCTGAAATATAGTTTTTTGACATTGGATCTACTGAGGAATTAGAATCAGAACTTTTGATAATTTATCAAAAATCACTTTTGAAGCTATACAATGCAACTTCATGCCATCCGATAATTACTTACCATCACTTCAAAACTTACATTATACTGATTGCAAAGAAAGGGAAGATGAGTATATTTCCAATTTGACCGGTTTGAAAGGATTGAAAAGTCTCGATCTTGCATATAATCAGTTGGATATAATACAAAAATTGATGGATTTGATTAAAGTTACTGATTTTATCATTGGATCGAATAGTATACAAAAAATTGAAAATTTGAGTCTTAAGATTAGCATGAAAGTATTTAATTGACATCGTAATATAATTTCTAAAATTGCTGAAATTGAAAGATTAGATAGATTATTGAGTTTGCAAATTTGGAATTTAGTAAAAAACAAAATCTCCGGAATCAAAGAGCTTGATCATTTGCCTTAATTGAAGAAATTGAGTTTGAGCTGACATAGTATAAGAAATTTCAACGATTTGGATAAATTGGTAAGATTGGAAGTTAAACAGGTTTTGGGACCTCGCACAAAAAATCACGAACGCCTCGTAAAACGAAAATCTTAATATGATGATTTATATGATTTTGAGTTACAATTGTAATTTTCTTGTTGATTATTTATCAATCTCAATTATACAGAATAAAGCTGATCTGACTTATAAATTTCAATGTTCTTTGGAGTGTTTGAAATAGTTTCTTCGGCAGTAATTGCCTCGCAGTAATTGCCTTCAAAAATCAAAATAACAGATCAGTTGCTTGGAATTTATTATTATAATCTTGTTTTGAATGTTTTGTAATTTTGGAAATCCAGCAATTTGAGAATTGAACCAAACTACTAAAAAACGCATTTTGTTACCATTATAAATTATTGATCGCTGAGTTTTTGGAATTTGTTCCAAATCCACCTGGGTAATAAATGGTTTCTTAATCTTGATATAACTGTTATTGGAGATAAAATGAAAGCAAATAGTATATCATTTCAAAGGTTTTGAAACGTTCAATCAACTGAATTATTTACAGAGATATTAAGATGTTACACATACAATTCTATTGATTGGTAAAAACTTGAATTCCTTGGTATGCTGTTTGAAATAATAATAAGTCGTTGTGGATCATGTTGAGATCACGGGAAGCTTGATCAGACATTAAATGTGGTATATAAGTACAAATTATTTAGGGTAATTTAGGCAGGAGAGGATATAAATGTATATTGTTATCCCTGTAACAAATGCCCTATAGCTTCGTTTACCTTTTAATAATCTTACCTTATATACCAATATCACTGTAATAGCTTTTGATAATTTAATCTTAAATATTATTCAAATAACAGTTTCAAGCCCATTAATATTTTCGAAAAATCATTAAATGTTACTGTTGAAAAAATCTTTATCAAACCGTGTTAACAAGTTAATAACTACATAAATTAGATAGAATATGTTCATTTAAAACCCCGTAATTTTCAATCAAATGATTGTTATATAATTAAATAGTTGGACCAGCAGCAATAACTTGTTTTGTGCAACCAGCTTTATAAGTCTTGAAATTTTCTTCAAATAATTTTGCCAAATCTGTTAATTTGTTACTTAATTCTTTTGTCTTGATACTTTGACTATTAAATGGATTTAAAATCTCAGCAGGAACGGAACCACAAAATTTGGGAACTTTTAAGTTGAAAATTGGATAGTTTTCAAATTCTTCATTATTCAATGACCCATCATGAATTTTATCCAAAATTTCTCTAGTGAATTTCAATGGACATCTTTTACCATTTTCCTTAACTCCATTACCAACCCAACCAGTGTTCAATAACCAAGCATTAGTTTTATGTTTTGTCATTTTTTCTGAAAGCATTGAGGCATATTTCATGGGATGTAAAGCTAAAAATGGTTGACCAAAACAGGATGAAAAAGTTGCTTGTGGCTCCGTAATACCTTGTTCAGTACCGGCCATTTTGGAAGTGTAACCAGAAATAAAGTGATACATCACTTGTTCAGGAGTCAATTTCGAAACTGCTGGCAAGACTCCTCTGGCGTCACAAGTTAACAAAACAATATTTGATGGATGTTGTTCATTTGCAATACATGGGATTTTTGCATTGGGAATATATTCAATTGGATAAGCACATCGAGTATTTTCAGTAATTGAAACATCATCATAATCAACAGTTCTTGTGATTGGATCATAAATAATGTTTTCAAGAATTGAACCAAACTTAATCGAATTGAAAATATCTGGTTCTTTTTCTTTTGATAATCCAACACATTTAGCATAACAACCCCCTTCAATATTAAAAACTCCATCATCAGACCAACAATGTTCGTCATCCCCAATTAGCAAACGATTTGGATCAGCAGAAAGGGTTGTTTTACCTGTACCACTCAAACCAAAAAACAAGGTAACATCATTGTTAATTTTTGATTGATTAGCAGATGAATGTAAAGTCAAAACATTATGATTAATTGGCATAAGATAAAACATAACTGTGAAAATCCCCTTTTTCATTTCTCCAGCATATTCAGTACCTAAAATAACCATTTCCATTTCTTTAAAATTAATTTCCACAGAAGTTGAAGAAGTCATACCATCAGTAAATCTATTAGCTGGAAATTGACCAGCATTATAAATTGTGAAATCTGGTTCACCAAAATTTTTTAATTCTTCATCACTGGGACGAATTAACATATTTCTCATAAATAAAGCATGATAAGCTCTAGCACAAATAATTCTAACTTTAATACGATATTTTGGATCCCAACCAGCAAATGCATCAACCACAAATAATTTTTCTCTAGTTCTTAAATAATCTTTGGCTCTTTCCTTGGAAATTTTCCAAACAGTTTCATTAACTTTTCTGTTAACTGGCCCCCACCAGATATTTTGATTTGAAGTTTCTTCATCAACAATTCTTTTATCCTTAGGTGATCTACCGGTTTTTGAACCAGAGTAAGCAGTTAAAGCACCAGTGGAAGAGATAATTGTACCTTTTTCTTTTAAACCATCTTCATATAAAATTGGAATGGCAGAATTATGACGAACGATTGCTTCATCATCAAGTCCAAGAGTTTTTTTGAAAATTGATTCGTTAAAAGCCATTTTTTTTGAGTAATAACAATATAAATATTATATTGATAATGAAATCTAATATATAACAATCTAGGGCAGGAAATTGAAAGTATTTATAACAAGTAATGTTATAGGAATGTTCCGGGAAAGTGAATGCAGAAGGGTAATGTAAATTTGTTAAATTCTGGGGTAGAGGGGCACCCGGAGCCCCATTAATAAAGGTTTCCCGGGATACATATCGAAATAACGGAGAGATACGGAGCAACTTTAGATATTGAAAAGCTGAAGTACGGGATTTATTTTATTATATTTATAGTGGTTTGATTATATTATTATAATAGCTTAGGGTAGTTCAATAAACGACATTGCTTTCAATTGCAAAACTTGAGTGATTTTTTCATAATTTTGTTGATGAAAAGTACACCGATAACGGGCTTGATTGGAGTTTTTTGACATAAAAATCTGGGGTACTTAAACTTGAAATTGAAATTGAGTTAATTCTCCGGGAAAAACTAATTTAATAAACTTGGTGTTGATCATTACGATGAAAGTATCGGATAATATTTATTGATTATAGACCATTAAATGATCAATAGACTATTAATGACTGTTAAATTATTGAGAGGTAATTGTCAATATAAGAAGACATTATCTCGAAAATATTGATAAAATATATTTATTCTGACATAATATATTATGTAAGCAGAAATGGTCATGTGATTCATCACGCTTTTTCCAATCACTTATATCAACCACTCGCCCATGAGCTAAAGGGGATGATCTACCCCTCAAACACCCAAACATCAATCATCATCCTTAGAACTGCCACATGCAATTTTTATTATTTTTATTTTACCTACTCGAGTAAGAAATTACAACCGATTATTAAAGTGGAGAATTATTATTATAAATTAAAATTGAAATTCATCACCATTAACAACCAATATTTCCAAGATTACTAATTGTTGTACTAAACTTATTATAAATATCATTCAAATTCCTAATTTAATTTAATTATCTTTGAAAAAAACAGATCGGATCAAGTCAACTTTTCTAATCTTTCAAACTACAAAACAATAACAAAATGAATAGACTTTCACAAATTAATAATCATATCAATCCAGATAATTCTTCAATCAATGAAAATTTGAATAATATTAAATCTCAAAATCCTGATGATGTGGTAGTGGTTTCTGCTTATAGAACCCCAATCACAAAAGGTAAAAAAGGTTCATTTTCTCATTTAAGATCAGAAGATATTTTATATCATTTGTTAATAAATTTCAAAGAAAAGAATATTATTGATTTCAATTTATTAGAAGATATTGCTTGTGGTAATGTCCTTAATACTGGAGCTGGAGCAAATGAATTTAGAGCTGCTTGTTTAGCCGCTGGAGTACCTTATCATGTTCCATTTGTTAGTATTAATAGACAATGTTCAAGCGGTTTAATGGGGGTTAATTATATTGCTAATCAAATCAAAACAAAACAGATTAATATTGGTTTGGGTTGTGGAGTTGAAAGTATGAGTCAATTTTTTGGTCCTCAGGCTGCTCCTTCAGTTAGTGATTATTTATTAGATGATATTGATAATGATGAAGCAAGTAAATGTTTGATTCCCATGGGAATTACCAATGAAAATATTGCGGAAAAATATAATATTGATAGAATAACCCAAGATAAATTTGCGGCTAAATCTTTTGAAAAAGCAGAAAAAGCCATTAATAATGGTTTATTTAAATCAGAAATTTTACCAATTCCTATTCTTGATAAAAATGGTAAATCGGTGATTGTTGAAAAAGATGAAGGAGTTAGAGCTGGTACAAATTTTGATGTTTTAAATAAATTACGTCCATCATTTAAAAAAGATGGTACCACTCATGCTGGTAATTCATCTCAAGTTAGTGATGGAGCTGCTTTAGTTTTATTAGCTCGTAGATCAATTGCTAATGAATTGAACTTACCAATTTTGGGTAAATATGTGGAAACAAAAGTAGTGGGAGTTCCTCCGGAAATTATGGGAGTTGGACCAGCTTTTGCAATTCCAAAACTTTTAACCTCTTTAGGATTAACTCCAAATGAAATTAGATACTTCGAAATTAATGAAGCTTTTGCTGCTCAATGTTTATATAGTATTGAAACGGTAGGGATTCCATATGAAAAAGTTAATCCAAAAGGGGGAGCAATTGCCTTGGGACATCCATTGGGTTGTACTGGTGCAAGATTGGTTTCAACTATTTTGAATGAATTAGAAAAAGGAGAATTAGGGGTGACTAGTATGTGTATTGGTAGTGGCATGGGAGCAGCTGCTTTATTTGTAAAAGAATAAATAATTGATATATTGGACATCAAGTGATTAACTGAATATACTTGTTTTATTTTCTTATTGTATTATTACTCAATAACTACCCCCAAAATATGATAACTAGTAAATGAAAAATAAACTTGAATCTAAATACAATAAAATCTGTAAGACATGCCAACTGTCAAAAACTTTTGACATGGATTACCAACAATAACTTCAGATCTACAAGAAGTACCGAGAAATACCCAGTCTAATCTTATTCGACTTTTTATATAAATACCAATTCAAACAATTCAAATCATTTCCTGACATTGAACAGGTCATCGCATCTCATCTCATCTCATCGCCAATAAAATTTTTAGTACAAAAAACGGCCTTTTTTGCGTAGGAAAATTTTTATTTTGCAATTTTACAAATTAAATTCCTTAATTACGTGGAATTTACCAAATCTCCTAAATTGTGGATATATTCGTTTTAAGTACTCTTACCCACTTAATCAAACTAATTCTTTATTTTTACCAATTTATTTATTCAATTTATTAGAAGAACTCATTCACCAGCCTTTACTTGTGGACAGAGTGTCGTTTCATTAGAACCAGGCTGGCTTATACAATTAATATAAATAGTTATCATATTATTGCTTGCTTTATTCCAGTCATTCCTTTCAATTAATTCAATCAATGATGAGTTCCAGAAAACAAAAGGTTAAATTGACCATCAAACTTGATAATAATAATAATAATAATCTTAAAAGTTTAGCATCACCTTTATTACCCCCTACTGAACCACTGACAAGTCCAATGAATAGTCCCAGTGCTGGAGGAGATTCCGATGTTCCAATGTCCTTCTCCACTACTTTACCACCCAGAAAAAGAGCCAGAACAAAAGAGGAAAAAGAACAGCGAAGAATTGAAAGAATTCTTCGAAATAGAAGAGCTGCTCATTTAAGTAGAGAAAAGAAAAAAAAGTATATTGAGTTTCTTGAAAATGGGATTATTGATTTAATTGATGGAGTTCAAAATTATAGAAAAGTCATTGATGAGTCAATTATTAATTTACAAAATACCAATCAAATTGATAAAGTTATTATTGATTTAAAAAATCTTAAATATAATCAAGAAAATGGAATAACAAAAAATGGAATTGTTTTGAATAATGAGAATTTTGATAGAATTCTTGATAAAATAAATCAATCCAAGAATATGAATATTTCCAATAATAATAATAATAAAGAAATTAGTAATCCCAATACTCCAATTCTTTCATATAATCCACAAAATCACATTCCATTAACTAATAATAATAAAGATCCTCAAGTTATTAATCAAACCATTAATACATATTTGAAAACTCAACAAATTTATTCCAATCCTTCAACTCCAAGAACCGGTCACAATGATGGATTTGGTTTAAATCATTCTGATATTGATAGTGATGTTGATGCTGCTAATTCGTTAAAAAAACTTTCTCAAACTCCTATTTCTACAACTTCGAAGATCCATTATAATAATAATTCCGTTAATCTTGTTCCAATTAATTTATCCAGCAGTGGTAATGTTAATAATAATAACAATAATGTGGTTGATGTTACGAAATCTTCTTCAAACACTTCATCAACTTCATCCTCTTCAAGTATTAACGGGTTAGGAATTATCTTGAATCAGCCATCGGGTCAATTATTAAATATGAATCCCAAAATTGATAAGATGAAATTACCAAATTTACTCAAAAATTCAGATGAAGAAGAAAATGATGCTATTCGAATTATGATGTCTTTAAAAAATGGTAAGAAGTAGCCAAATTATTGAAAAACCTTATTTGCTTTGCTTTTCTCTAGCGCGAATTAAAATTCAATGATTTGGCTTAATTATTTACCTTTTTATACAAGTATACTTGATTATTTTGATTTTCTTTATTGGTGTTTTATTAATTACTTTTACTCTTCGTTACTTTCTTTCTTTCTTAAAAAGTTTTGATTCTTTTTTAATAATTACTTTTACTTGTTTTGGCGGATTCTTTTATTTTTGTTATTTTACTTAATTAATTCTATTCAACTTAAAAATGGTATTGTAGTATGGTAATATATTGAAGTATATGAAGCATGACAGTCTACCCGGCCCATATACCAGCCATTCCTATCCGGGTAACCCCTTCAGCGTGCTATCAAATCTGAACACCTCACAAAATAAAAGATTAAAAATCCAAACTTCAGGAACTTTTTCTTTTATAATCTCTTCAAAAGGGAGAATTCTCAAATTCTCTTACTGACTTAAAACTTTTTGCTTTCATTAAAATATAAATAAAAATGGACAATCTTCAATCACAAGAACGTCATTCTTTTAAAGTCTTTGATCAAGATTTCATCATTGATAAAAGATTTCGGGTTATTAAAGAACTTGGTCAAGGAGCTTATGGGATTGTGGCCTCTGCTCAATACACTGAAATGCCAGATGGGGGATCAGTGGCCATCAAGAAAATCACTAATGTATTTAGCAAAAAAGTTCTTTGTAAAAGAGCAATTAGAGAAATCAAATTATTAAAACATTTTCGTGGTCATAAAAATATAACTTCATTATATGATTTAGATATAATTGATCCACTTAATTTTAATGAAGTTTATCTCTATGAAGAATTAATGGAATGTGATTTACATCAAATTATCAAATCTGGTCAACCATTAAGTGATGCTCATTATCAAAGTTTTACTTATCAAATTTTATGTGGATTAAAATATATTCATTCAGCCGATGTTTTACATCGAGATTTAAAACCTGGGAATTTATTAGTGAATGCGGATTGTGATTTAAAAATTTGTGATTTTGGTTTAGCTAGAGGGTTTAGTAATGATGCCGAAAAAAATGCTGGTTATTTAACTGAATATGTTGCTACTAGATGGTATAGAGCACCTGAAATCATGTTAAGTTACCATAGTTATTCGAAGGCCATTGATATTTGGTCTGTTGGTTGTATATTAGCAGAATTATTAGGGGGTAAACCAATTTTTAAAGGCAAAGATTATGTTGATCAATTGAATCAAATTTTAAAAATCGTGGGGACTCCAAATGAAGAAACATTATTAAGAATTAGTTCATCTAGAGCGCAATCTTATGTTAGATCATTGGGATTTATGCCAACTATCCCTTTTAAGGAATTGTATCCCAATGCCACTTTGGAATCATTAGATATCTTGGATAAAATGTTAACATTAGACCCAAGTTTCAGAATTAATGTTGATGAAGCGTTAAATCATCCATACTTGAAAATTTGGCATGATCCGAGAGAAGAATACGTTTGTTCTGAGAAATTTGATTTCAATTTTGAAACCATTGAGGATATTCCCAGCATGAAACAATTATTAGTTAACGATGTTAAAAACTTTAGAGAATTTGTGAGAACGGATCTACAACCGCAATCACAATCAAGTACAATTTCTCAGCAAATCGACGTTGAATCCTCCTCAAATAATAAAACCACCCAGATGTTATCCCCCACTGAGTTCATGGGTAATAACACCCAGTCAATGAACCCATTATACCAAGACGAGCCCCCAAAACCACAGGAAAACATTTATTATCAAAATGATAACTACCAAAACTTCAACCAACAGGTGTTTGTTAATGAAAATGATAATCAAATGATGAACATTGATTTTAGTGGTAGTAAAAATGATTTGCTTACAGGTTTGGAACAAGAATTAGAGTTTGGTTTAGATGGTCAAGGTTTATATAAACAATAAAAGTGTTTTGTAATTGTATTGAATATTTGTAAAAGTAAGAAAATACTTACATTACTAAATTAAGTTATAACTAATTTATTATGGCCTATTTGCTTATTTACAAACTTTACCATCGGCAATTTCTCTTTTTTCACCATTAACAATCATTGGTTCATCCCAAGCCCAAGAATTATTAATAAAATCTTTATCTTCTTCTTTGGTTGGATCTAATTTAGTGAAAGAATAAGATTCCCAATCTGGGGCAACATCAAAAGCTGGTTCAAAATCTTGACCTCTAACTAAAAAGGCACCGGTAATCCCATTATTATTGTTTTCTCCGTAAACAACTAAACAACCAAAAATATACTTGATTGAACCACTTAATCTATTGAAAAATCCTCCAACCAAATTGTTGGACATAAAAGTTAAAGTTAATTCATCATTATATTTATAATCAACTTTCCAAAGAGACCATTCATCAGAATTATAAAATTCATTCCAAAACCATGGTAAAGCTTTTTCTCTAGTATCTTCATTTGAATACTTAACTTTCCAATCGTTTATAGGCTTTGATGATTTACCGAGAAGTTCTAATGGATGTTTGGCTTTTTTTGGTTCTTCAGTAGCTGGAGCAGCAGCAGCAGCTTCTGGTTTAGCTTCTTTTTTAGCTTCTTTTTTTGGTTGTTGTTTTTTTTCCTTCTTTTCTTTTTTTGGTGGAACGAATTCAATTGGTTTTTCTCTAAACTCAAAAGTTTTAGCGAAATCAGAATTTTTGATTAATGGATGATCAAAAACAGTTTTAAACCATCTAACAAATTCAACATGTTTAGATCTCCATTCAGATCCCCAAACAGTTCCAAAACCTCTAGCTGCCATAAAAGCAACAAAGAAATCAGCCAAAGAAATTCTTTCACCAACCAAAAAGGTAAAACTCTTGATTCTTTCTTCAATGACACTAACAACAACATCAGCTCCTTCTAAAGAAGCATCAACAACTTTCTTATTATATGGAACTTTACCTAACAATGGTTTGAAAGCATTACCAAGGAATCCAATAAATTCAGTATTACCAAGAGAAACCCATTTTAAAATTTCTGGCAAATCATCTTTAGAACTACCTAAGATAGTACCTCTTTTGGATTCTGGAATTAATTCAATGAGATAAAATAAAATAGCAATGATTTCAGTTAATTTGTAACCTTTTGGACCAACTAAAGCTGGAATTTTTTTTAATGGGAAAAGAGTTGCAAATTCTGGGGATTCATTGGATTTGATTTCAACATCAAGATCATAATATTTGACAAAGGCAGAAATAATGGCACCTCTAACAAATGGACCAGTATAAACAGTAGCGGATGGCATGATTGTTTAATGAAAGGGTTATAATAATAAAATAGGAAATTTGTTCCTTAAAAATTGTTGACGGATTTGTTCAAAATTTATAAAAAATTTTCTGTCCTTGAATTTCACGGTGCTCGTAACTTATACACGAAGAGGGTGACTCATCAGCTAATGCCGTATTGCCGGAGCACTTAACCACGACGGTTACCGCGGATAGTTTTTTACTTCAAAATTATTTTTTAGAATTTATATGAGCTAAATAACAATAATTACAAAACAATTTAAATGAAAAATGTTAAAATTCCAATAACTATTCTTCATGACTCCCATCATTTTCTTGTTGTTAATAAACCTCCATTTGTTTTGAGTCAACCATTAAATAAATATCAAACAAATATTAAAATCAACACTCAACCAATTATTCAACAATTGAATTATCCTGAACCGTTATTTCCAATCCATAGATTAGATTATAATGTCAGTGGATGTTTATGTTTTGGTAAAACCAAAATTGCGGCTCAAAATTTTCATAAATTTTTGAAACAAGGTGATAAATCGAGTAATAAAGGTTTCCCAATAACTAGAAATTATTTCTGCTTAACAAAGCCATTGTTGAAAGATATTCCATTAAATAAATCAGGAACCGTTGAAACAATAATCAATGAATCGAAAGCAATTTCTCATTATGAAATGATCAAAAAATTTGCAAATAATAATTATTTGCTAAAATTTTCATTAATTACTGGTAAAAAACATCAAATCAAAAAACACGTTCACGAATTAGGATTGTCGATTCTTGGTGATTCAAAAGAAAAAACTTTAATGCCCATTGCCTTACATGCTGGATATATGAGAATCAAAATTGGTTTGAAAGTTTTTGAAATTTTTGCTCCAATAAATTATAATCATAATGGAATTTGGAATGATTTGATAAGTAATGTTTTAGTTGAGAAAAACGGAAAGTTGCTGGATAAGTTGAATATGAAGTTGAGAGAAGATTGGATACAGAAGTAAAGAAAATTTGTTTATGTTAGTAAAATGCTATTCTTAAAGGAAGTAAATTGATGATTTCATTTATGATTTGGATGATCAATTAAATAGTTCTTAAACTAAATTTAACTGGCTAATTTTAATACGAGAAAATTTACTATATTCTAAGAGATAGCTATTTATAAAAAAGTACTTTTCAAAAGTTTTGATATGATATTACTGTGGCATTTGTAAATATCAATAGGCAGTACCTTTCTTCTTTAAGTTTTCAATGATAGATTTGACAGTATATCCTCATTAACAACTTCTAAATGCTCACTATTTATGTACCATATTATCATTGATGAAATTTGAATAAAGAACTTTTTAGTTTTGTCTTAAATCGAACGCCTTGTAATTGGAAAGTTACGCAATTCACTTTTAATGTTCCACTACCAAATAATCGATCGATTTGTTCTTTATATGATACGTACAAGATAATAACATCATCATCAATAGGGGATGGAGCTTCAATGGATTTCGATAATGAGGTACCATTAAAACAAAATTAAAAGCTTATACTAAAAGATCAAACCCGATAAATTAATCAAAAATAGTTAACAGTTACTTGTCATAAATTTGTAAGCATAGAATGCTTATATGTAATCCGACTCTTTTTTGGTAATTACTTCTGAAATTACTTTGAGTAACTTGTAATAAATGTTAATAAATGTTAATAAATGTTACTTTTTTCAGCAACTTTGTATGTTTTTTTTCGCCTTGCTTTTATAGCATCAAATTTTTGATCTTTAGTTGTTTTGGTATCTTTTATTTTATACCAAGGTAATCTTACATCTTTAATCACTTCTTTATAATGCTTCTAAATTTTGGATCAAAGACAATTTTGAAACATCTTTCTTTATTTGTTTCTTCAATTGGTTCAATTTCCACTTTTTGAAAAGTTTTAATATCATAATCTTCTGCAAAACTGGTTTCAATAGAAAACTTTGCAATCAAGTATTTATTGGAAGTATTCATTGTTCAATTCTGGGAAAATATTTGTGCCATAATTTTGACATGGCATCAATGAAAATTACATGTTTGTCAAATAAGGCCGTAAAAAAAGTCCTTAGAAATGTTCTAAATCAAAATGGCCGTAAAGAGCTATTAATTAATATCGTAAATTGTACCTTCAATTGTGTCTTTCTTTATTCTATTCGTTTCTTTGTAATTGGAAATAGGTTCTTTTTTATATTACAAACCAGATATCAGGTTATGCCTCAATTATATTATTATATGTTTTGATCTTATCGGTTAAAAGTTTAGTAGCTCCGTGGTAACAATTGCTGAACTGACAATGAATTACTAGTTTGACTAACTGTATTTGTAATGATATTGAATATACTTTCTCTGATTATGTGATCATACTAACAACTTTTTTTTGTTTGCTGAAAAATCTTAATGTTGAGTGCCTTCTTACGAGAAAATAGTAGTTTTTAGGACAATTTTTGACATTTTTCGGTTAATGAAATTTTTTGTTGGACCAGCCTGATCTTGTTAATCAAAAGGTAAGTGCAAACTCATGAATGTTTTTAGATCAAATTATGACTAAAGGTTTTAAAGGAATTGTATACATGGGATCATACATTTTTATCCTCTCAAATAATTTAAAGCATTAGTGTATCCTCTTCCAAACCACAACAATCTTTGTATTTTTCTCAAAAGAACAGTAACATTATAAATGTGCTAAAGTATTTAGCAAATTAATGATGTCAACGGTTTAAAATTTTCTTTTGTGAGAATAGGTAATTAAATACTGAGAAAAAAGCCAGTATTTGTTATGAGAAATCAATGGATAATGCTATAACTTATTTTTATGAAAATGGATGAATTTTTTCATGTTGGGTATATCCGTCACGGTTACTAGCCGGCCGCGACAGCAACCGCAATCGAGACTTTTGAAAATCAACCACCAAAAATCGATATTAACAAACAATTTTATTCTGATCATTGATAAATTCAGAACCACTATAATGAGCAAGAAAGAAGTTTATGAGCCGGTCAAATACGGAGCCAATATCCAGATCAATACCAAGAAAATCAATCAAGTTCATGATATCAATTCTTTGATAATTGGAGTGGTGGCCGGAATTTTAAATTTAGAATCATTAATTGGCTTTGGATTTTTCTTTGCCGTTACTTTTATGATGGATCTTGTTGTATTTACTTTGATTTCTCTGAATGGTAACGTCAAAAATTATTTTCAAAATCCGGTTAAAGAGATTTTCTTGGATGATTATTCAAGAACAATTTTCAGTTTTATTATGATGTGGACTTTGGTGGTTTGTTTGATTAGTACGTGAACGTTGGTTATGTTTTGTAATATAGATTTCAAATTGTTAGAAAAGTTGATTGTAGATTTGATTGGTTATTATTATATAAAATCATTATTTGCTAATTAACATTTGATTTTTAGTGCGGAAAAGAGCCAACCCGGTCAACACACACGGAAAAGAGCGGATCTCCACTAAAACAAAAACAAAAACAAACAAAACTTTCAGTTATATTATCAGCGCTTAACATTTTTGACCATAAATACTCATTCAAATGAATAAAAACAAAAACAATTCCAATAGATCGCCGTCGGCGAACAATTCCACTTTGGCGATTTCACCACTTTTAGCCCATGCTCAAAGAAGAGTCTCTGAAAATTATGGAACTCCATCAAATCAATTATTTCATACTCCAATAAATCCTGACATTTTAGGTCATCATAACCGTCACCAAACCCATGTTCCTTCTCCCCTACAGCAGACTCCTCAGAGGTTCAAGTTCAATGACCAATCTTCAATTGCGTCCTCTTCCTCATCTTTTAATCATGATAATAGCGTGGAAATTGATAATAATAATAATGCTAATATTAATAATAACAATAATGGTTCATCTCCTTTACTTCAACCTTTATCTCAAGCTGAAAAGTTGAGACTATGGAGACATGATGCTTTAATGCAACATCATTATGAAACCGCTGCTTATATTGGAGATAAAGTATATTCATTAACAAATGATCCCAATGATGCATTTTGGTTAGCTCAAGTTCATTACTCAACTGGAAATTATATTAGAGCTCATCAATTATTATCAACAAATACTCAATTGGCATTATCAGTGAGTTGTCGGTATTTGGATGCCTTATGTTTGACCAAGTTAAATAAATGGGAAGAAGCTCTTGATGTTATTGGAGAAGATAATCCTTTCAAAAACGAATTATCTAGTGTTAAGAATCAAGACGGTGGGATTAAATTAGAAAGTTCAATGTGTTATTTAAGAGGTTTAATATACGGTAATCAAAATAATTTTGATAAAGCTAAAGAATGTTATATGGAAGCAGTTATGATTGATGTTAAATGTTATGAAGCTTTTAATGAGTTAATCAAAAATAACTTCATCACTCCAAATGAAGAATGGGAGTTGTTAAATAGTTTGAATTTTGATGAGTTAGAAGACAATGGTGAATTAATTAAAAATTTGTACATTACTAGATTAAATAAATATATTAATCTTGGGAAAATTCAAGAAGCAGAATCAATATTAGATGAAGAATTTAAATTAGCAGAAAATAATGATATTTTGATTTCCAAAGCTAATTTATTATTTATTCAATGCAAATTCCAAGATTGTTTAGATTTATGTGAAAAAATTTTGGAAAATGATGAATTTAATTTCCAGGCTTTACCAATTTATTTGAGTACCTTACATGAACTAGGAGCTAAAAATAAATTGTTTTTGATTGCTAATAAATTGGCAGATTTATACCCCAAAAATTGTATTACTTGGCTAGCAATTGGAATCTATTACTTATCAATCAATAAAATCTCTGAAGCTAGAAAATTTTTCAGTAAAGGTTCTTTGATAAATCCAAATTTTGGTCAAGCTTGGATTGGATTTGCCCATACATTTGCGGCAGAAGGTGAACATGAACAAGCAATTAGTGCTTATTCAACCGCCGCTAGATTGTTCCCAGGAACTCATTTACCAAATTTATTTCTAGGAATGCAATATTTACAAATGAACAATTTATTATTAGCAGAAGAATATATGTTAGCTTCATATGAAATTTGTCCGAATGATCCATTATTATTAAATGAAATTGGGGTTATTTATTTTCATAGTAATGATTTAAAAAAATCTGAATTGTTTTTCACTCAGGCTTATAATGAATCAAGCTATCTAACTAATGATTCAAAATCATGGATTAGTATTAACAGTAATTTGGGTCATGTTTATAGAAAGTTAGGACAATATGAAAAAGCCTTGATCAGTTTTTCGGAAGTTTTGAAATTAAATGTTAAAGATTCAAATATTTATGCGGCCATTGGACTAATCTATTTAAAAATGGGTAAATATTTCAAAAGTATTGAAGCTTTACATAATGCTTTGGCAATATCTCCAAATGATCCAATTGCTAATGATTTACTAACTAGAGCACTTGAACAAAATTCTAATGATCAAAGACCATTTAAAAAGAGAAATGAAAGAAATAATCAATTTCTTGCGCCATCATCAATTAAACCCAAGAGTATTGCAATTTCTACTCCACTATCAAAACACAATAACATTTTGGATACTTCAACCGATGATGTTGAAGATATATCGGGAGAATTTTTTAAAAAAACTTCAAAAATTTTAAACTTATCGAGATCAACCTTAAATTATAATAAAAAAATGAATTTTGACAATTCTCCTTCAATCACTAGAACTAATAAGTTACAACTAAATAAAAGTTTTAATGACACTAATGAAGAATTTGACTTTGGAGGAGAAAGTAGTGTTGCTCATATAATAGATAATAATCCTGATGCTACAACCATTCATCATCTTCCAAATAATAATATTAATAATGGTAACAATACAATTGTTGAAAGATCAGAGATTGTTTTGAATGAATCTATGGATCCAAGAACAGTTGCTAGAAATTTGATTCAAGGAGAGAATAGTAGTGATGAAGATGATGATGAAGTTATGGATATAGAAAGTGATTGATTACAATAAATTATTAAAAGTTCGCATTAATTATTTCAAC